>JAJGOT010000214.1:367500-445000 GCA_022457155.1 Cladopsammia gracilis | reverse complement strand
TACATCATTTACTTACACTAAATTACATCACTTACTCACACTAATTAAAACACATACTTACACTACTTTGTTTTAATGCTAATGACCACTAACATTGACTAAACAGGCAGCAAATCAAATACATTAAACTTAAGATCTAATCGGGGGTTCGTATCCAGAAGGAGAAACATTTTTCGATAGAGAGATATTTAATGTATGTTTTCATGCTTATATTTTGAAAAAAAAAAACCAAAGGAATTATGGTGGTGGTGGTGGATGAGGAAACAATAGAATTGTGGTGGTGGTGGTGTTGGAGGAGGAGTAGAAAACAATAGAATTGTGGCGGTGGTGGAAGAGAAAACAATAAAATTGTGGTGGCGGAGGAGGAAACAATAGAATTGTGGTGGTGAAGGAGGAAACAATAAAATTGTGGTGGTGCTGGTGGTGATGGAGGAGGAAACAATAGAATTGTGGTGGTGGAGGTGACAAAAGAGGAAAATCAGAATTGTGGGAGGAGGACGAGGAGGAAACAATAGAACTGTGATTGTGGTGGAGGTGGAGGAAACAATAGAATTGTGGTAGTGGTTGTGGAGGAGAAAACAATAGAATTGTGGTGGTTGTGGTGGAGGAGGAAACAATAGAATTGTGGTGGTGGTCGAGATGGAAACAATTAATTTGTGGTGGTGGCGGGAACCATCGAATCATGTTCGGGTTTGTGTAGTGATTATACGCTGAAATAAATAAAAGCATAGGGTTTTGTACGAAAATGCAGCGATGTAGTAGTTATAATACTACAGTCAAACCTGTATGAAATGGAAATATTTCTCCTTATCAACAAGCGTTTTATAAAACAATTAGTGGTAAAATGTTTGAACGACGTTGCGACCGCTCTTCGGTGATTATCAAGGTAAAATAAGAAAATTAACATATGTATATATTATATATGTGGAAAGAGAGAAAACGATACAATAGCTGTAAAACATATTGCTAAAGGTGTAAAATGTAAGATAACAACAACAATTCTACGAGTAGTGAAATCGGGCTTTTAAGGTACATGCGAAATTAAGAATTCGAAGTATAGCTAGTATTGTAACTACTCCACAATCGAAGATTCACAATTTAGAATTGAAGGACAACTGTAAGAAGCAAGATAGAAAACTGACAATCTAAATTATTTTTCTTAGCATAAGTGGACTAATTAAAGAATACAGATCACAAATCACGTTGTTGAACAACTGAGTAGAACGGTAACGTTAGTTTTAACACTAGACATTCCGTAGTGTAATAGGAGGCTTTTTCAAATAGCTGTGAAAACTGAGTGAGAATCGGCGGGAAAATCATTATCTTCTGGTACCTTCTAGAGTTCCGTACATGCAATCTATACTGCTCGGGTGAATTAAGGAATGAGGCTCGTTCGATTTAAATGGGGGTGGTTTATTTTAAAATATATTTGAGTTATTGACTTTAAACTTTCTAAGAGGCTTTTAATTGTTGAAAAAATATTTGTTTTCGCTTACATGAATGGACTTGGTACGTCACGTGACTTGCCACGCCCAATTTTTAGCAATTTTTTTCGATCCAAATTTACGAGATTTTGGAAAAATATATTTCTATTTAATTTGTTTTCTATCAATGCCCATTAGTACAGGGTTTATGGAACTAATCGGGGTTTTCCAAAGTTATTTGTTTTCTGTAAACTATAACGTTTTAATTTTAGAGGGGGACTGGGACTAGAGGAAAACAATGAATAATTATGCAGCAATAACAGTTTTCGAAATTCCCCGTTTAATGTGACGTATTACTCTGTAAGGTGAAGACTAAGGAAGGAAAAACGGGAGTTATGAATTGAATTTTCATGCCGTAATCTGAAAATTCCAAATTTTGCATAATTTAGGGCGTGGCTGGTCATGTGACCCCAACAGACACAGGGTATCATCCAAAAATGGTTTTGTTTCTTAGTGCATAATTATAAGGTCAAATATTAGGGGTCGCTGAATAAAGCTAGAAAAAATGATGAAAACCCAATATTGCACGAGGAACCATGCCTTAATTCACGCGAGCTCCTCGTAATAAGTTATTCAAGAGTAAACACTAGGAGAGACCAGATCAAACATGAGTCGAAGAAGATAGTGTATAATACTACCTAAAACATTATTCCGTTTAAGACTCCAAGGTACAGGTTTATACATCTTATTCCAAAATGGCGGCCATTTTATTATTCTTTTATATCCATGTAAGTTTGCCCTCTTGGCCTCGTCAGCATGTGCAAAAGCAAAAGAAATTCCCACCCAAATGAGGCTAAGAGGGCCAATTAATATGCTTCTAAAAGAAAAATTAATTGGCCGCCATTTTGAAATAAGGTGTATATTAAATATGTTAGTTCTTAACACTTAAGCCATCACATAACGAATGCATTGCAAGCTAGATTTTTTTGGTTCATTTCCGTTTCCATGTTTCACGTCTCTATTATCTGCTTCTTTTTAAACCAGATCTTCTAATATT
The DNA here is from genome assembly GCA_022457155.1 of Cladopsammia gracilis. Taxonomy (NCBI): domain Eukaryota; kingdom Metazoa; phylum Cnidaria; class Anthozoa; order Scleractinia; family Dendrophylliidae; genus Cladopsammia; species Cladopsammia gracilis. Next base: position 442,519 of record JAJGOT010000214.1, on the reverse strand, counting down.
GCTCACATGTATTTCTTTACATATATAAATGTTCTCCAAGTGCTTCGTATTGAAATTTGTACAACACTTCCCTTTTTGAATGCGCTTATACACAATCTTACTTTAGCTCAGTGAATCTGAATTTAATACCAGACGTTAGGCATGGATGAAAGTTTTGGACGATGCTCTTTTTATGCTAATCAGCGTTTCCATAGCAACGGTAAACAAACATGGCGAAAAACAGTTTTACCTAAATATCTTTCGCTTTTGCGGCTACCCGCGACAAGCGAATAATTACACTATAGTCTAAGAAAACACACAAATTGAAATCATCTCTTGATCCTCGTTTCGCTGGGACTGGTGCTTGTACATGTTCTTATCGTATTAATATGAAAATCTCTTTTGCTGTGGTTGGTAACAGATAATTCGAGAAATATAAGCATCCCTGACCCTGTCCGTGACATTTTATCGCCTATAAAAAAGTGACCTAAATATTCAATGAACAAACAACAGTCGCAATTATAGCCACACTACGGCTTCTTGCTCTCATTTTCGATTCAAAAAATTGTTACATGATTCCTTCTGGTTACTAAAAACAAATACACATTACACCAACATTCTTTTGATAAATTTTACACAAACAACCTTTTGATCACTTCATCTACTCTCCCGTACGATACAGAAGACTTAAAACAGCGCTGCTTTAGCGACTTATTATCACTGCAATGAGCGCTGCAGAAAGGTTGCACAAACTCTGTTTTCTTTGCGCTGCAGCAGTGCATTATGTGACTAGGTAACTGCTGCAGTAGCGACACTGAGAGCTGCGGCTATGAGCGCTGTAAGAAAGCTGCAGAAAAATAGTCACAGTGAGCAATACACTAAACACCCGCTTATAAGAAGCTATATTTTTGCAAGTCAGACTGAATAGATTCTTATATATCGGATGTTTAGTGGGAAATCAGGCTGTTTAGTTTCTTAATTAGGTTTTTATTAATTCAGAAAAAAAAACTGTTTGCTACTGTTGAGAATAGTGGTGTCAATTTATTGTAGACAAGAACAACAACTCTTCGAGTAGTGAAGTCGTGCTTTAAGAAGCTTTAACCCTCGGACGTAAACGCAAACTTATATCCCCACCGCGGTACAAGGGGGAGGGGGGGGGGGGGGTTGTTGCAACACCACCCCTGGAGTTTTTGCGATGTTGCAATATTTCGTAAATATTTTACATCTAATAGATGGCCCGCGATGTGCTCTACAAGATAAGGTAAATATTATGGGTTGTGACGCTGCTGGGGATCCGTGACGTCATCCAAAATGGCCACCAATACGGCCGCTAATACGGCCGCCATCTTGGCTCGAAGCCAAGGCACGACTCAATAAAGAAAAATGTTCTAAACACACTATGGCTCTGAAACTTTCCATCTAAAGCTATTCAACAAACATTTTTGGCCATAAAAGCCAACACAATCAAGAAAATCAAAGGCTCCTAAGAGCCAACCCGTGAATAAGAAATGCTAACGCGTAACGCAATATTGCGGTAAGCTTATGTTTTCACACTGACACGGTTCGACAATTTCTTTTTTAAATTAAACGTAAGGATTTTTGACGAACACACACACACACACAAATTAAAGTACATCACTTTCAAAATGTCCAGTCCGAAGAAAAAAGAAAAGAAAAAAATGCCCTGAGCGAGACTTGAACTCGGGCCTCCGATTGTCAATCGCGGCTCTAATCCACAAGACCATCGCGGAATACATACTAAGATAAGACTAAATTTTGTTATCGTAAAGTAGATACGTATCAAAACGCGTGCCTCGGTTGAAAAATCCTTTTAGATCTATTTTAATGTTGCATTAAAGACTCCAAATGCGAAAGATCTTTAAGCTTATTGATGTTTAATATATTCGTTTACAGCAAATTAGTTAGTGTTATCGCTGGATTCACGTTGTTCTCAGTTACGAAACGCATTCGTAACAAAGCATTACGTCGCCTTACAGTTTAGTGATGGAACGAGTGAGCGGTAACGCAATATTGAGAGGTTTTTTGGAAATTAAATGTAACGACTTTTGTCGAACGCAAACAAACAAAAAAAACCAGTAATTTCCAGTTCGAAAAAAACAAAAAGAAAAAAATCAGTCCTGACAACGTAGATATGCGGAAAAAGTTTACATCTGAGTGATGGAACGAGCGAGCGAGTAAGTGAGTGAATTAGCCGCCGTTACCGATAACCCGTTGAAAAAAAAAATGAACTTACCATCGAATGATAGATGTATGTACACGTAGGATCGAGCGAAACGACTATATTATGAATCAATCACAGTTAGATTTCACTTAACTGGCTTTCCAATTCTCCTTAGTGTTGAAGGGTAGCTGGTCTGTAAGAACTTTGAAAATCCTTCAAGTTCCACCAAACGTTACATTTGCGATTCAACTTGATATGTTGGTTATATTGTAACCATTGTAAACATGCGGTCTGTCACATACAGTTGTAGACGATGAAGTAACGCGCAATCATCGTCAGCTTAAAATGTGAGCTAAAAGCACTTAAAATATAATTTTCTAGACCTTTCTAGAACGGGCGTCAAAAAGTGATTCAGAAGCACAGCTCATTTTATAAATCGGGCAGGCTTGGCACCAAGCCAGCCCGATTAATGAAAGGAATGCAAACAATTGAACATTAAGTAAAAACCTTAGTACGAATTGAATCAGATTGTACATGGAGACTAGGTTTCAGTTCCTTGATATGAAGCATTTCAAACAATGAACAGTCAAATTTGTTCTTAAGTAAGGGCTCCGAGCTCCGAGGCCTTCTTAAAAATAATTACCGAGCGGTCATTATTTTTATGAAGGCCGAGGAGCGAGGGTATTATCCGTTTTAATGCACCTTTTCATTGTTTTAGATCAAGCAAATTTTGTTCATTATCCCGTAAGGATTGTGCAAGCATTTTAATCGTTGTAATGGGAAAAATCCAACTAAATTTCAATTTTGACGACGGCTTCAATGACTCCCTTGGGCGAATTTTTTCTTACCGTTACAATCAGTTTAGCGTTTGTTCGAATTGATCAACTATGGCCTCGATGAAATGCTGTGATGCGCTGTCAAGCGCCGTTTGTAATATTTTTTAATGGCCAAGTTGGATACTTTTGACAACAAGATACGGATAAAGTTCTCAAGTTACCGCAAAATAGGAAAAAGGAATCAGGAGGATGCAACCTTGGAAAAATGTGAGCAAGCGAGGTGAAATTTAGTACACTTTTGAAACGTTTCAATTCTTACTTGACAACGTTAAAAAGTTCCTTGGCAGTCAGCAATAGTAATATTTAGAATAATCTATAATTTGGTGCTCGTCCTCGGTGTAAAAACCTGCCAAACTCAAGAATGACGTAAAAGAAAGAAAGCAAAAGGTATAAAACGATAGAGTCAACTGGGAATGCAAGACCATAAAGGTGAAAAACAAAGAAAAAAGTCACAGGTTTTTACACCGAGACAAACCCAAATTTGGGGATATGGGCTTTGGATAAAAATAGGAAATTGACCGTCGATAATTTTCATTCCACGTTCAATGTAATGGAAAATATTGAGTATTTGCCTTATAGTGTCTATAGTGAAGGTTTATTTAAAACTATTAACCAAGGTAGTTGAAAACCTAAAGATACAAGTCCCTCGGAGATACAGGGCGTATGTTGTTGGTGCAAAGGGATGTATTGTTCATTTTGTTGACACGTGCATCAAAGTGTTTGTCAGGGGTGTTGTGAGTGCTATCCATGTTGGAATTTTTAATAAATTATGCTGTTTTAAAATGAAAAGATTGTAGAAAATCACTGAGGTGGAACAGTAGGATATTATTGTGGTTAGTGAGGTGGAACAGGAGGTTATTATTTTTAATAATAACCTCCTTCTTGTTCCACCTCACTGACCACAATAATGACCTGTTGTTCCATTTCAGTGAGCATTTATGCGGATTATTACAAATAATAACCTGTTCAAAACAATGAAAAGGTGCATTAAGCTTGTTTAAAACGCTAAGCAAGCAAGAGTTTTATCGTTTTAAAGAAGTGTGAGAACACATTTGACTGTTTATTGTTTGCAATCTTTCTTACAGTTTACACCTTTTAGCATGTTTTTCAGCTATTTATTTACATATGTTAATTTTCTTATTTTAACTTGATAATGACCGAAGAGCGGTCGAAACGTCGTTCAAAATTTTACCGTTAGTTTTTACTCTTTATGTAAATTCACCAACCAACGAGTAAACGTGACTAGTTGTAAGCATAACGGAACACCGATGCCCATTTTGGTCCTATGATCCACTAAATCGGCTTATAGGCATTAATACATGAAATGCAAAAACAACTTTCAACTGGTTCAATTTTGTTTATTTTCACGGCTTATCTGAAATAGTGTGACAAATTGCGTTACACATTTCAAACCTTTACAAATCGGAAGGATTCTAACGCTAGTGTTCACATACCACGTCAAAGCTTTAAATAATACAAAATTTTTAGGGTACTCCAGTAATAACGAAGATTTAATGCTATTTTACTGTTAGTGATAACCTTACAATAATATGCATGGTTTGATGCAAATAAACTAAATTATATGAACAAGTGTAGGTAAGCACACCTCTAGCTGTGGGGATTGGAAGTACTGTCATATCAGATTGTCTTATTCTGTCAGAAGGTGGAATAGGATCAGGAGCTATTGTGGTGTCATATGAGGGTGATACAGGATGGCGTGGCATAGATCGTGGTGTTGGTATTGGTGATCGTCGTCTTGGAGTTGCTGACTCTGGAATAGGCTTACGAAGCCTGCCTCGTAACCGCCTCTCAGGTGATGGCTCCTAATGTTTGAAGGAAAGGAAATGAAATAAATAGTTTACTCTCTAAGCGTTCCAGCCATAAGGCTGAATTATGCTTAAAGATACAACAAGGAAAGTTATAGCTAATTACACAATGCATAAGGGGGTCTTTTGAGTGTATCACCCTTTGAAAAACAGTGTGAAAGAAAGAAAGTATATTTTTTGAAACTGATCTTATAAGTTTCCCGAAATTTGTTACTCGTACGTTTTAGAAAGTTTTAGTGTGATTACTTAAACCAAATTTTGGCTGTCGTATACATACCACACAGAGATTCTTTAGACCCTATATCGTGGTTTTCTTTATTATCTAGAAGACTTTTTAAGAGGTTTTCTTTTTTGCCTGCTGTTACGATATTTAATTTTGGAACGTTCCTATGTGATAAAACGTGGAACCAATTGTTCCACATTGGCGTGTTCCTTTTAGGCTAGATAGGAACAAATTTTGATGTCAAATAGGAACAAAATGTTCATGTGGAACCAAAAGAAAACCTTTTGTTCCGAATTTTCACCTGCGGGTGGAAGGTATTGTTCCTAAATGGGCGGCTTAGGAACAAGTGTTCCTAACATTTTTGTTCCTCTTTTGACTTGTTCCTTTTCACTCTATTAGGGAACTGATTTTTCTTATTAATGAGTTCCTTTTTACTGGAGCTGTTCCTTTTTGCCATACACATTCGCACTTACAATGCTGCAATGTCCAGCAATAGTGGGACTCATGTAGCATGAAGTTGCTCCTCGTATAGCTTCGCTGATTAACTGTTTGCATGGCGTTTTGGCTCGACGCATCTCAGCTTTCGCAAATGTGAAGACAGAAATGAGGCCCAAACGGCTTCTTACTGCGCCTTTCAATAACATGCGGAATTTGAAATTCAAATCTCCACCAATGGTTGCGTTATTCCCTGCCGTCAATCATAATTAATACGAAAGCCAACAGACCACGTAAAAAAGAAACAAAAAATGGATCGAAATCTACCAAACATAATGCACGGACGTGAACTTGAACTTGTGAACTTGATAAGAATAATGTTCACGAAGTATTACGTAATCTTGTGAAAGTCTTCCCTTAAAGGGAACCTCCATTGTTATAACAAATTGACGTTAAATTGTTGGAAATAAAGTCTAAATTAAAAATTTGTAAAAAACAGGTGCAAATATAATTTTAGTGTACAAAAAAGGATACGAATATCGCCTATTTTCGCTTTTAAATTTCCCGCGCGCCGCCATTTTGAATATTTATGACGTGTTACGGTTGTCTAATTGCTGCATACAAAAAAACTTCGATTCTTAACAATAGCGGCAACCGTAACACGTCATAAATATTGAAAATGGCGACGCGCGGGAAATTTAAAAGCGAAAATAGGCGACATTTATATCCATTTTATTTGTACACTAAAATAATATTTGCACCTGTTCTTTTAAAAATTTTAAATTTCGACTTTATTTCCAACAATTTAACGTCAATTTGTTCTGACAGTGAAGGTTCCCTTTAAAAGGATTACAGGCTTTTGTCCTTTAATGCACCTGTGATCAAGTCGGCTTTTGATATTTCATGGGGCACGGACCATTAGAATAGTGATGGGGTTGGGGGTTGGGGGAAAATACAAAAAAATCATGGAAGGGAAATTGTCAGGAAAAAATTTCGTGCAAAGAAGAAGGCAAAGAAAAAAATTCGTGCAGAAGGAAAAGTCCTACTGCCGAAAAAAGAAAGAAACAGTGCTTTACGCATATAAAATAAGTTTGTCTTTCATTACATAAATATAACCATTGAGCTATAAAAGCTTTCATTAACATTATAACCTGGTCCGATTAAAGGTTTGTATATACACATATCTAATGCATCACAAACAAAAACAGGTTACAAAACGACATTCTAACTGAGCACCCAACAATTCGTTATAAATTTGTGTGAAAGCCTAGAAATTCTACAGCCCCTCAAATGCCCTGCGTTTAGGCCACAATATTTTCTTTGACAGTTCAAAGCTGTTTAAACTTGCTAGAAACTAGTTTACAGAAGGCTCGAAATGCTATTTCAGAGACCTTATATTTCAAAAAATCCCGGGGGAGCATGCCCCCGCATCCCCCTAGAAACTCGCACCTTCGGCTCTTGTGATGGCCCCCCAAATTATGTTTACAATGCTACGGCCCAGCCCCTGAATCATAACACAAAGTGATCTGCTTTTCATCAGTATGCAACATACACTGTATACTGCATTATGATAAATGTGATAAATACATGTTTTTATCCATAAACAGTTTCAATATTAAACTTTAATTTAAACATATAAATATTTGTTATTAGTAGAATTTGGTATCTTTGTAATATTTTATAAAATTATTTGCGCCCACAGTAAAATTTAATTGAGGAGGGGTCTTGTCCACTTGAACAATAAGTATACATAACAATGAAAACGTTCATTTGTATATAGCTAGGTAGGGTCAAAACTTTAACTGTTACAAAACAAAAAACACAGCAACACTGCTACTTTTTTAAAAAAAAAAATAATACCACAAAGTCAGTGGTTTTCATTGGCAGCCAGTGGTATTTAAAGTGCAAAGTCATAATTTTTTATCAAGCCTCAAAATCCCATCTTTTGATAAAGATTTCTGTATGATTGTGATAAAAATAGAATTTCAAGTGTTGCGTACTAGATATTTTAATATAAAAGCTTCTTGACGCCAACATTCAATATGAATTGGTGTTTATAAAAAGTGTATAGTGAAAAGAAAACAATCTGTAAATAACAAACAGTATATGACATTTGATTTTGCCCATTCTAAATTTAATGATCACGAAGTACAACAATTTTTTGTGAAATAGTTCATTTTAATAGTAAATGACAAACAAAGCAATCTTTGTCTAAAAAAAAAATTCGTGCAGAGGGTTTCATCCGAAAAAAAAATCCTGCACAAGCAATGACCGAAAAAATAAATTCGTGCAACCTGCAAATTCCCCCCATCACTTTTCTAATGGTCCGTCCCTAGGTTCATTAGACCTTCAGTTTCGAGCACAATGGTGAACAAGTTTGAAACAAACGTCGCGATAATTTTGAACGCTTTGAAAATGAGAATGACGTGGAGTTTTCACACGCAATGATGGATAATATTTTAAAACAGTATAAAAACGCATCAATGAATGGATATAATTTCATTTAACTGCACTGCTACGTTCAGCAAGATCTTTTCCGCCATCCTTCCGGCAAGATATCTCTCCGGAAAATCATTTAGAGTGATATCAACAACTAAAGATATAGAATGTGTTTAAAGATATCCTGTCAAAAAGTAAAATATCTTCTCTTGGCGGCGAGTTGAGTCAGTTAATGTGACGTATTATGTGTGTATGGGGCAACGCTACAACCTTTCAACTCAATCTGATACCGTATTGAAAAATTTTGATCTTGTCGTGTGATTAGTAAGGTCACGCAATTTAACTGAAAGGTGTTGCTTGTTTAATGATAAGAGGGCTAATGTGTCCAAGGTTTCTTGTTTATATTTCAAGATCAGAGTTGTTTCATTTTGCGTTAAAGACGTTGTTACATTTTGCGGTAGAATTTGTTACATTTCGCGTTCAAGAATTTTTTTCAGTTTGCGTCAAATAATGTTACATTTTGGTTTAATGTTACATTTTGCGTCAAAAGTTGTTACATTTCCAGTTAATGTTACATTTTGCGGCGTAACAACACAAGCCTGCAACCTTGACAGTCATAGGTCTTCGGGTCTTAGAAACAACCTTGATCACTGCCGCTCTCACGCAATAATCTGCTCCTGGAATCAACTGCTCCACTCTTCCAAGTCTCCACTGACTTCGGGGAACGTTGTCTTCAAACACAGTAACGACATCTCCGACTGATACAGAGATCCTGCTTTCAGGTCTGGAGCGCTGACGATGAAGATTCCTTAACTCTGTTACATACTCTTTACTCCAGCGTTTCCAGAAGTGCTCTAGTACCCAACTCAAGTACATTCTTCTTCTTGGGAGATCTTCTAACAATACCGCTTGGTTAATGGACTCCTGACTGCTCGGCCTAACATCAGGTAAGGACAGAATTCTTCTTCCAAACATTAAGTGGCTTGGGGTCAAAGGCTCTTCAGGATCATCTGAGGACACATATGTCAAGGGCCTAGAGTTTAATGTTCCTTCAACTTCAACTAACACAGTATGCAGCTCGTCGTAATTAAACCTTGCATTCCTCAAGGTCTTTCGCAAGCATCTCTTCACATTCTGGATCATTCTTTCGAAAAAGCCACTCCACCAGGGTACTCTGTCCACATTAAATCGCCATGCAATCCTTCTGCCGGCAAAGAATCTTATAATACTAGGATACGAAAACACGTTGCGCAAAACCTTTGCCGCAGCCTTAAATGTTTTCGCATTATCTGAAACAATATCTCTGGTATGCCCCTTCTAGCTGTAAACCTTCGCAGACAACGGATGAACACGTCAGCTGACAGATCTATATATAGATATATAGATATATAGATCTAAAGTTCCAAATGAACAGCTCTGGTTGAACAGCATGTAAACAGGAGGACATACACCTTCTGCAACTCCGATTGATCTGATTCCTTAATGTACAGCGGTCCTGCATAATCCACTCCAACATAAGTAAATGCAGGTTTCTGACTCAATCTAAATTCTGGTAGATCACCTTGAGGGGGTACCTTGTAGCCACGCCCTTCATATCTGTGACACACCGTACAACGAGCGAGTGTCTTCTTAACAAATTGTCTCCCTCTAATTATCCAAAATCTCGTCCGTAGCTGGGCTAGGGTGGCTGCCACCTTGTTGTGGTGTACAATTTTGTGGGCTTGTCTCACCATCAGTAGGGAAATGTGGTGGTCTCTTGGTAGTAAGGCTGGAAATTTAGTCTCATGTGGTAAATCAGCATGGGCAATTCGTCCCTTACACCGCAACACCCCACGGTCATCTTCGTAAAGACCAAACACGCGTTCCAACTGACTGTAATTCGCTTGTGCCTTCATATTCTTCTGGACACTCCTCAACCATTGTGTCTCAGCATTCGCAATTTCGGCTTCTGTGATTTCTCCTTGCAGGACAGTTCTTTCTTGTAGTATTTTGGCCTTGATCTTCAAATTTCTCACAAAACGTAGTACCAAGGCTGTAACACGGAATAACTTGTCACAACAGCTAAAGTTAGTAACTGGGATACAGGTTTCAAGGTCAGGTCTGCTGTCTGTGGCGAGGAGTAGTGATACTTTGGTAGCCTTCTCAGCTGCCCCTTTCCTCAGCTCTGCGCGACATTATTCAGTTACAGGTTGGCAATACTCTTCAAACTTGGGCCAACTGGACGCTGGTTTCAATAGCCATGTGGGTCCTTTCCACCATAATTGGTTGCTTTTCAATTTCGAGGCGAACTCTCCTCGCGATCCTACATCTGCAGGGTTTTCGATCCCCGGGCAATGGTTCCACATAGATTTCTCTTTGAGAGACAGAATTTCATTCACACGATTATGGACGAACTGCTTCCACTCCTTCGATCCCTTGATCCAGCAGATTGCCGTCTCGCTGTCTAACCATAGGTAGGTCTCGTCAATTTGATCTGAGACTGCAGTGCTTCCTTCACTGAAGATGTCAGTCTTGCTAGGATCACTCCAGACAGTAACTCTAGTCTAGGGATAGAAAGTGGAGCCACTCTGGTTTTTGATGTCAGGAAAACTGGATAATAGCCACTGCTCGCCTCTAGAACCAGGTACACAACGGCACAGTACGCCTTCTCGGAAGCATCTCCAAAGCCATGAAGAGTGTAGGAGGTTACCACTTCTTCCAAGCTGTCATACACACAGGATTTCCTGCACCTCTTGCAGATCTCTGATCCACCTGTTCCACTGGTTTCGTGCTGCCTCCGGGAGTGGCACATCCCAGTCAGCATTCTCCTCACAAAGGGTTTGGAACAGCACCTTCATCTGTACGAGAATTGGACTAAGAATTCCAAGGGGATCAAAGAGAGTTGAGGTGACCTTCAACAAATTTCTCCTGGTTGGTTCCAGACCCTCCGCAAGCCTTAGCAATGCTTCCAATTTAAAGATAAATTCGTCTGAAACACAGTTCCAGTGCAGACCCAGGACCTTGTTTTCATTCTTCATGTCAAGCTTCTCCAAGCGTCCCATGGTGGTTTTTGCATACGACTCGGTGTCTTCTAGTACTGGCTTGGATTCAGGACTGTTTTCCTCAACTCTAGCTTGCTCTTCAGATATTAGTTCAAGGAGCTTGGGTGAATTGGAACTACACTTTCTAAGGCTGAACCCACCTTCTGACAAACACTTTTTCGACTTCTGGTAAAGCGAGAACCCTCTCTCGACACTCCCTTCTCATGACACCAAGTCATCCACATAGAATGAGTTCAACAAGTTCTCGACAAACTGTGGATCGGCATTGTACTGACTGATGTGGTGCTTCAAGGTAGCATTCAGCAGAAACGGGCTTGCATTGACACCAAACACGACACGACAAAACTTGTACATCACCAACTCTGGATCATCCTCCACCACACTATCAACCCAAATAAATCGTAGAGTGTCACGATCCTCTTCTCTAATTCTGACGTTCAGAAATGCCTTTTCAATGTCACCCACCAAAGCTATTTTCCTTTCTCTAAACCGCAGGAGAATTTTGAAAATTGTAGGGGTTAAGGCTGGCCCTGAATAAAGGCAGTCATTTAGACCAGGGCTGTCCTTGGTGGCATTTGACGAAGCATCAAACACCACACGCAACTTAGTCGTTAGAGCGTCCCTACGCACCACTCCATGGTGAGGTAAGTAATGCACCTTTCCAACATTCTTCTCAATTATCCCACACTGCAACTGATCCTGAATAATGGAATCATATTCTCTCAAGATCTCTGGGTCTCTCCTTAGGCGTTTCAATTGTAAGCTCAATCGCGCTACACTGTTCTCAAAGTTATCAGGAAGCAACTTGTGCTGCTCCTTCCATGGTAAGTGCACGGACCACTTGCCGTCTTCTTCTTCTCGAAAGCTTCATGGACTGTATCTCCATCTCGGATGCCAACAGAATTCAAGTCCCATAGTCGCTGCAGATCCGACCGCAGGGTATCGTCTGTTTCTCTCGAATCTACTTTCAATACATGAGTCGATGAAAACTGAATGCTTGACAACTTCTCCTGGGGAAGGTTTTCAACCGGGCCGGACAACACCCATCCCACCTTCGTTGAGATAGCGACAGGACCACCTTGACCTGACTCCTCCCCCCGTACTGTCTTGCCAACAAAGAATTTCCAGATGTAGTCTGAACCAATCAACAGATCAATTTGCATTGGACCACCATCAGAGCAAGTGTCTGCAAAATCAATGGCCTGAAAGCGTGGATAGTTCTCCTTTACCCATTGAAGGTCTTGGCCTTGTAAATCACTACAAATACGAGGAACTGAGAAGGCATTCAAAGTCATTTCAAAGCCTGCCTCTGGCTTAGATAAGGCTAGTTCAATGAGATTAACTGCTTGTAACTGCTGGTCCTGGCTACCAAATGTTGCAATCCTTAGTGTCTCTGTCTTGATAGTCTCCAGTTTCAATGTATTCACAACTCTCTGGGAAACATACGACCTCTGAGCCCCGGTGTCAAAAATAGCACGAACCTTTAAACTGTGACTGGATTCCATTCCTGGCCTTGATACAAAAACTTGTGCAGTTTGAAGAAACACATGCATTCCTGAGCTGAGATGCATTGCAGGCGTGGACATTTCAGGCAAATTACATGCACCCTCCATTGCAGAACTGCCACTGGCACGCGATTTTCCACCATCACAAACAGCCAAATGATGACGACCTTGGCATCCAAAACACTGAATTTTTGAATCACAATTGCGGGCCAAATGTCCTCCACGGCGCAAACAAATGAAACATCTCCCTTGTTTCTTCAGAATATCCCTCCTTTGGTCGATATTTGTCACGACCTGGTAATCGGTCGCTCGGTGTGCTCCCTTGCAAAACAAACAGTTAAACTCCCCTCGCTTTCCGCTCAATAATGCACTCCCAGACGGATACATACATACAAACATACATACATACATACATACATACATACATACTTTATTGTAACTCCCTACAAGGGTTTTTCAGTTACAAAATTATAAAAATTGCTAAAATAACAAATAAATGACTAAATGACTAAAGTAATAACTTCACATTAAAAAAAATAGTAAAATACAAAAAGAAAGAATGAAAAAAAAAATGAATTGAATTGACTATTTACAAATTCAGTAATTAGAAAGAAGTAAGTTAGCAAGTCTTTTACAAAAGACTTTAACAGAGTCTAAAGATTTAACATCGTCCCTTAGATTATTCCAGAGTTTAGCGCTACGATAAGTGAAAGATCGCTGTCCGGTGGTTGTACGGCACCTCGGAATGTTTAGTTGACCGCGTTGTCTAGTATTTCTCTTACGAATTTGTGAGCGCTGAGTAAATTTCTCGATTAAATAGTCAGGGACGAGTTTATTAACACATTAAACATCATTACGGCATCATTCAAGTAAAGTCTATCCTTAACAGGCAACCAATTAAGAGATTTTATATCTTGTGAAATATGGTCAAACTTTTTGAGGCCAAGTACAATACGAGCGGCGAAGTTCTGCACTAACTGAAGTTTCTTAATGTTATATTTACTAGTGTTTGACCAGACAGTTGAACAGTAATATAACCTACTGAAAACAAAGGAACTCATAAGGAGAAGTATTGTTTTCTTATCGAGCAAGTGTTTAATTCTATTCATTTGGATAAGTTTATGTAGACAGGTAGAAACTGTTTTGGTAATATGATAATCATAAGTTAGTGACTGATCAATATAGACACCAAGGTCCTTAGCAACAGTAACAGGTATAATTTCTTTTCCAAGCATCCGTACTACAGGTACTACAGGTACTACGAGTACTACAGGTACTACGAGTACTACAGGTACTACGAGTACTACAGGTACTACGAGTACTACAGGTACTACAAGTACTACGAGTACTACAGGTACTACAGGTACTACAGGTACTACAAGTACTACAGGTACTACAGGTACTACAGGTACTACGAGTACTACAGGTACTACAGGTACTACAAGTACTACGAGTACTACAGGTACTACAGGTACTACAGGTACTACAGGTACTACAAGTACTACGGGTACTACGAGTACTACAGGTACTACAGGTACTACAAGTGCTACAGGTACTACGAGTACTACAGGTACTACAGGTACTACGGGTACTACGAGTACTACAGGTACTACAGGTACTACAAGTGCTACAGGTACTACGAGTACTACAGGTACTACGAGTACTACAGGTACTACGAGTACTACAGGTACTACGAGTACTACAGGTACTACAGGTACTACAAGTACTACAGGTACTACAAGTACTGCAGGTACTACGAGTACTACAGGTACTACAGGTACTACAGGTACTACAGGTACTACAAGTACTACGAATACTACAGGTACAACAGGTACTACAGGTACTACAAGTACTACGAGTACTAGGAGTACTACGAGTACGTTAAATATACTACAATATAGTGTGTAGGAGGCGCTATATTCGTGACGGTTATCATGGACCTATTACCGTTTTAGAAACTTGAAGTGTTTTTGAGATTATACATTAGATAAGTATACCTAATATGTGATTTCATAAGAACCAGACCTTACGAATTTTTGAATATCCGGTTCCAACGTTTTCTAGGTGATAACAAAAACATACTAAATAATAGAACTATATACAGTGTATAGTGTGGTTGCCAAAAGAACCAAAAACCCATCTTTTGTCGATATTATGGCCTTTTGGAATGTAGCTCGACGTTCTACATATTTTCATGGATGAAATTACGAATGACTGTTGACCATAACTCTGACCTACGTCATCAAAAGACTTTATAAACAAGAGAAGTACAGAATTGCTAGAGTGAAAACTCCAAATCGCATAATTTTGACTTGATAGAATTGTATAGAAATCTGTCAGTGAGAAAACAAATCGCTTTTCTTATTTAAAATACACTCTTCTAGTATGAAATCCAAGATTTCAAACGATCAACAAAGATCTTTCAATCTCGCACAGGAACCCCAAGAATAGACAGGAGTTTGTACTTAGATAGAAGTGACCTTTGGTCAGTTTATTAAAAAGGTACGTGATAATTAGTATTTCTAGTCAGTTTTAACTGCTACCCCAAAACAGTTAGGCAACAAAATAGTAACTTCATTTTCTGATCATTCTAAAATAGTTGTTCGCATTGCAAAAAGTGCACGTTCTCATTTCTTGGCGTGACCAGTGTGACAGGTAAAGTAAATGATGACACGAGGACATAACGACAGGTCATAGCTTTTCATTTAATTATAGTCTATCTGCAGATTTTGTCATCACATCTACACTTGACTGGTACACGAATACATCCAATAAAAAATCATAACGAGATAAACTAATCTAAACTTATGCTCTCAATAAGAAATTTTATTTCGCAAAATTGTACGGCATCGGTATTCTCGGTCAGCTTGTCTTTTGCTCCGCTCTCTTAAACTGTTGTCAATTGTCCGGTTTAGCAAACGCTTTATTTATGACTAGGAAAAGTTACAATGTAGCTTATTTCTACATGTCTTCATCATTAAGCGATGACGAAGTCATCGCGTTATTGCCATCGTGCCGTGGTGTCCGGATGTCCGGATTACACCCGAGAAACATTGGGAACAAGAAAAACGCTGGGAACTAGGTCACGTGACCACCTCGTCGCAGAGAGTTTGCTTTGCTCCGCCATTTTGTTTTGAAGTGTACAGAAAGTTCGGGTTTGTTTGCCTGTTTCAAATTTTACACCGCCGTGCTTTATTTATCGTGAATATATTTGCGCTCACTTGCAAACAAACAGACATGAAGTGATGTACATTCATCAGCAGTACATACTCGCACTCGCAATATGCAAAAGGTCTACACTAAATTGTCTGGGCGCTGTTTCGGAGCGGATCTTTGCCTGTCTCAAAGAACTTGTCAGAATAGCACTGAAATAGCATTGATTTACTGAACTTGACTTATAACTGAGTATCCTACGAAAGTTGTTACCTGAAAACGAAGTGTGCGGTGATTCACGATCAGTTGTGTACAGAATATCGGAGCAACTTTATTGTATCGAATGAAGAGAAGGAAATTAAACAGTTTATCTCGGATTCAAGCTTTTAATAAAGGTGAGCCATCATTACCAGCATATTGTGTATACAGTTATGGTATCTTATAATGCAATATGGAGCCGCTGTGGGGTTGTATAATGCTCATCTCAAAGCCAGAGAATGTTTAAATCGTGTCAAAGGAAAATTCTGGTCTACGTTGTTATTTCTGTTTTATGTTGTTTTATGCGTGGCATTTTTTGTTTCACACAAATCTGCATGTATCGTTGTTATATTCCACTTTTGATTCGACTTTCTAACGATGTATAAATGAATCCTTTTGCTATCTTGTAGATACATGTACCTCAAATATAGTTGCAGCTGATTTTCATCAGGGCAATGTCTCGCTGTTTGGAAGTAAACGAATGCATCGACTTGGATTAGAAACAGTTTAAATGAAATATTGTGCTTGGTAATTCACTTTATTCCCATTTATGTTAGATTGCAGGAAAAGACTATTTGTTGTTGTCCGAGATTCCTTCTGCTTTATCGATCAACAATGAAACTTTTTTTATTAGGCTCAGTGAGAGCAGTACTGGTGACTTACATATGTCATATAAGAGATTGTCATTTACCATTACAACATGCTTTTGATATGATATGTTGATGACACAGTATAATGCTTTCCTGTTGACCATTGAAATAAACACAGTTGCTGTTATTGTTGACTACCATGGTCATCACAAATTATTTGATTCCCATTCACGAGATAGTCACGGAAATATTGCTACAAATGGACAAGTGTTCTGTTGGAATTTAACAGTATAGGGGAAGTGGTGCAATATCTTCAGAATTTCTACCAAAGTGTTTTCCTCATGCGTTTTTCATGAAGCACATAACTGAAACTTAAGAAAGGGTGACAACATTTTCTTGTACATATTGGGCTAAGGGATGGACTATTTTAATTTTGAAGGTGGGGTTGGGGGGAGGGGGGAGGGGGGGGGAGAGGGAGGGGGCATTGGGCAATTTTTCTATGCATTAATTTTTTTTTGCCTTGAGGTTGTGCAAGCATTTTCTTTCTGTCTTCACCAGTTATTACATGTGACTAGCCACATGTAATAGTTTTTTTTCAATACATAAATTGAAATCTCCCAGCTCCCAAATTGAATTCTTCACCATCCATTGTATCTCTAAATGAAGCACTTTAATTCCTTTTTTAAGTCTCCATAAAGCCATTTTGGTTTTAAACTTTAGTAGATTGACAAAACACTTTAAAAAATGAACTGAATCTCAAGGTATTCATTTATTTTCTTTTTAAAGGTACTGAATCACCTTCAGCCAATGCATCTGCAAACATTTAGCACATCAACTAATGCTGGTAACAATGTCGAAAAGTCTCAAGTGCTGAAGAAACTGGTGACCTGCTGTTCATGCATTAATGAAACCACAAAATGTTAAACTACCAATAATCTCTGAAAACATGTTCAGAGCTGACGAAGTCTTTTCAATTTGTGAAGCACAAACATGGAAACAATTTCCAGTTGTTGACATTTAGCAATTGCAACAGTTGTAATCATGTACATTGTACAGTTCAAATTGTGCTACCTGTATTAACACTTCATAGTAACGCTGTAAGGAATCAGAAAAACAGCTATCCGGACAACAACAGGCTGATTATCAATTGTAACTTGCAAAATGTACAAATATTGAATTGCACACAAGTAAAACAAACTCAGATGTAATTTTAATCTCAAATAATTTGAAAATGAAAATGTTACCTGTTCTTGACGGGTGTGTGACATATATTAAGCCTGATCAGCATAGAATTATACCAACCAAGTATGACAAAATAAATGCCAATCCATATTTGTCACAAATATGAAGGAAAAACGATGAATTGTTTTGATTTTGCACACGAGTTTGTGCAACATGGTTTAAATAAAATGTGCAATTACCAATGCAGTATCCACAATAATTTTGTGTAATAAATCTTCTCATGCATATCACGAGTATCGGTGTCAGCCAGGACCAGTATTCAACAGGAAGTTCTGGTGTAAAAAGGGCTGACCTGGCCATTTTCACCTTCGGTTTTCAATCAAACACAAAAGAATCAACAACTGACAAACATACGTTATTCCTACAACCATAAGTACAAAAATTGAAAACATTTGGAAAAAAAGTCATTTTACCAATGAAAGTTGAATCTATCACAAGTCCTTGACTACTTCTGGTATATTATTTGCTGGGGCAATATTCTGGTTTAATGAGCATTTTTAAGCAAATTTCATTTATAGGACACTCTGGTCAACAGCATGCACCGACTGAAAGTCGCCAAAATTTGCATTTCACACCGACCCTTTTCTAGTAGAACCAAGTGATACACTGATTTTATCAGAGCACCCCAGACCTATTGATTTAACGCCAAGTTAGCTCAAGTTGAAACTCGTCGTCGCTTCTGTACGCATTGCGTACCTATTTTTTTTTAATTGTGAGGAGTTATTTTTTTGTTGTCCATAACCTTCGATCGCATCTGTCGATCATAAGGACAGTTTGATATTGTGTTCGCCGCTTATTGATGTGGGATTCTTATTCCGGCAAGTTTTGTGTTTTATATAACTTTGCATTTCAGTTAGCGATCGTGGTTTGAAGTGTCGGCTACTGAATGTAGTGTTCCTTTTAAGACAATTTTACGTTTCTCCGTAAAAGCACTTAAAGAACTGAATAATGCACTGGGTTGTATGAAGACGCCACGAGTTCAAGCTGTGTACAGCTTCTTGTTTGTTATTGCCACAGACAAGCTCAATATTTTTATGGGTTTTTTTTGTTTGCTTGAGAGAGAGGGAGAGCAAGGATCAAAACAACTACGGTAGCTAAAACTGTTTGCGTACGTGACCTTGAGATCGCTTGCGCGTGTTACTAAAATCACAGGCACATAACCGTTAGAGCATTGAAAACAAAATACTTCAGTAGAAGCGAGGAAAATCTGACAACTTTTGGGTTGATTCCACAGCAATGTTGTACCGGAGAAGAACCTTCGTCCATGCTCAAATGACACTGAGATTAACTGACATGTACCGATTGAGGCGTATGATTCCAGTATTGGGTAAATAACCGAAACGAAATCAAGACAAATACATTATTTACATGTTGGAAAAATCTGAGACCTTTCGGAGTTCACAGCACGGCAAAATTGAAGAATTTTGTCCGATTATATTCCACGTTTGATTTATGCCACCCGACCTTTTTCAACATGCTTAGCCCGCGTGACATATCTCGTGACATAGCCCATTTAAGATCTGGACAACCTATAAAGATTTTTCTGGATCAAGTATTCTGTCCATGACAAGGAGGTGTTCATTATTATGTGGTAATCTGACTCTAGGGAAGTTTAAAGGGCACTGTCCCACTGAAATAAGGAAAATGTGTCATATCGCCAAATGCCACCAATTATACAACTATTAAGAGGGTGTCTCTATAATAACCACCCACTCAATTTCGCTTGAAAAATAATTTTACCTGAAACTCTAGCAAATGAAAGACTTTATCGAGGCTAGAAATAAACCAGGTTTGGTTTGGTTAAAAAGGATTTTCTGCTCGCGCAAGGAGCCGTTGAATATTTTGTCCGGCGAAGGCCCGTCAGTCAGATAAGAGATCAGCTGATGATGATGATGATTATTATTATTTATGCCTCCATAAAGAGGTGATTATTCGTGGGCGGAGGAGCGGGAAGATCACTCGAAGGATGGCTATTATTCAAGGAAATACGATATCGCTTTTATAGAATCAACTATAGTGAGAAAAAAAAAATCAAAGAAAAAAGTAAAATTATTCTCCCTCCGAAATGTTATAGTGGTTTGTGACAAATATCTTGATAATCGATCTCGTTCGTAACTGCGGGCAATCGGCGGTCTATTTTGAGCGGACCTCTAAGGAAACAGTATCAGACCAGTACTCGATCTTTCGGCGATGAACTGGAAAGATTTTTTCGACATTTATGGCCTCAAAACTCGAGTTTCTTCCTAGATATATACCGGATAGTATACTGGATAGTTTATTGTCTGATTCTCGAAGAAAATCAGCCGCGAGCCGACGTTTCAACAGGATATTTAGCGCGACATGTGGCCTTGGTTTCAAGTATTAGTTCGCTAACATTCCAACGACGCGATATACTGCCATGCCGCAAGATTCGAAGGAAAAACCTACCTATTTACTGGATCAGTTATCGATTTAAGCCATCTGAGGCTTTGGAAAGTGGTTGAAGCTAGAAATAAGCCATATTTATTGCAAAGTTTGCTCGAGATGGGTCGATTTCGCAATAGTCGGGAAAATCGCAAATGGTCGCACTTGTGCTAATACAAACGGTCATAACTTTTGAAATACTGAAAACGTACAGAGGTTTTTGCATATTTTTGCCAATGAAAGACAAAACGTTCCGGCTGCGTAGGCTAGAGTTATGAACTAGGTCCCAATTTTTTAAAATGAGCTTTTAAATCAAGGCCACTTCCACCTTTCGTTGAATGGCGTTTAGTGGGAGTCATAATATGCTTAATTTCGCGTTTGCGGCTTAATTGAAAGAAAAATTGTTCCTCGTATAGAAAACTAGAAAGATTTTTAAGCAAATTGATATAAATTCCACTGCTAGTCGACACGAATTAAATATTTTATAGCGCCACGAAAATTGCCTAGTTTTCAATTTTCGAGACGTTGCGACGGGCCTTCGCCGGACAAAATATTCAACGGCTCCTTGCGCGGGCAGAAAACCCTTTTGAACCAAACCAAACCTGGTTTATTTCTAGCCTCGATAAAGTCTTTCATTTGCTAGAGTTTCAGGCAAAATTATTTTTCACGCGAAATTGAGTGGGTGGTTATTATAGAGACACCCTCTTAAAATTGGATAAAAAGGTTCTATAGGGCAAAATTAAACAGAAGCAGTAGTTTGGAGATAAAGTGCTGGATTGCATAGATGGAAATGGATTACAGTTCATGAAAGTTTAATTTTGAGGCATGACAGGCGATTAACAAAGCAAACTTTCCATACTGTTGGCATCTTAACTTTTTAAGCCGTTATATTGTCTCTTTAGTTAATATTTTTTTGCTTTCGTCACTTCTGACGATTTTTCCTTCCCATTTGAAGACAGAAAAGCAAGATATTTCAGCCGGGACACACTGTCCGTTCAATTGCATTGAAATACCTCAGGTTCTGAACTCAATGATATTCCACTGTCACTGGTACCATGAGTAACACTTGTACGTGCAGCTAGGCAAAGAAAATAATATAATTGTTTAAAAAGGCACATGCATTACATGTACTTTAACTTCAATAATTAAACAATTGTTTTTGTGTTTTGATTTTTTCCTTGCAAACTGGTGATTAATGGTTTGTTAACCATATCTTCAAAAACTCATTAATAATTCATGAGCATATCAGCCAATCACACGACGCAAATCGATCACGTGTATGAGCCTTTATACCTATATACCTATATACCTTTATATATATAATCTATAACCTTGATATATATAATGTACGGTCATTATAAAAAGCCTGGTGGTGGCTTTGATTTCAGTCACAGGGGAGTTCGGGGCTGAATGGGCAAACAATGCAATTATCGCTGAATTTTTAATGAGAATGATTTTAAAATAACCGTGATATTTATATTAAGATCACACGTTATCTTTATATAAAGATTACTGATATGGGTAGTAATTGTTCAGGATTCTTAGTGCAACAAATGGTGACTTTAATATTTTTGTGCAGTACTGTTTTACGAAATCTGGTCTTTCGCCATTCTATTTGGAATCTTCTCAACAAAATAAACAACCAACAGTTTAAAAAGTGAGCCGTTATTTGAATGACACCAGCGCCCTCGTGTAAATTGCCAGGTAAGCGACTGGTTCGCAGATGCAAGCTGCTTATTTCTACTCGTTCTCTACCTCTGAAAAAAAAATTGTCAGCTGTTTTATCTACCGTACCTGACAACTTTAGTATAGCATTTTTCAGTAGATGTTTTCCCTCAGAACTATAAAATCTCAAACTTTCGACAGGAGCCGGGAAGCAATGGTCACTTCGTCGAGGACGTGGCACATGTGTTGTATGCTAATCAGTCTAGTCTACTTGTTTTTCTCGTATGCTAATTTCCTCTTTGCACAAAAGCGCAATTGTTTTAATTCCGTAGGGACACGCTTTTGAAAGAATGTTTTTGAAGCAGTTCAAAAAACTCGCAGCACGTGTATTATCAGGTGTAAAAACTCTCGGCTTCGCCTCGAGTTTTTAAACCTGATAATACACTACTGCTCGTTTTTTAAACTATACATAAAATAAAAATGTGCTTGTATTCATCTTTAGTTTACATAAATCAAAACAAACTTCACTTTCTCATACCTGTCACTATTTTTTTAAATAGGCGGTGAAGAGAAGAGCGTTGCTAGGGAAAATTAGTTTCTGGTGATGTCAGTGTTTTGTTTTTCTATCAAAATAGCTAGGGCTTAAGCACATAATAACTCAGGAAAATCCCCAGCCCTAAATGACAGCTCTGCTTTCTAAGAATGAAATCATTTCACAAATTCATGCATTATTCGTTAACCATAATGCACCGATCAATTCGAACCTTCAGCCTACTTTCATGCCCAGGAGTAGAAAATTTGACGCGAAAGGCCTTCCACAGGTGGGGAATTTGAAATTTGCCTGTGTGGGGTGGGGAATTTGAATCGGAAGTATTAGTTAAAATTGTCCACCAGAATACGCGTGGTCACCGTTGTTGAATATGGATGAGTTAAGGGCGAACGATTCTGCTTTCGTGAGTGAATGGCTCAACAAAAGGGGCTTTCTAAAGCTTGTTAGTAGTTTTGAAAGTATGTATAAAAAACTAGATAGTGATAAAATTGATAAATAGTTTGTAGATTTTATACCTTGAAATAGTGCAATCAATTGCCGGTCAACGTGTTGAAAGTGAAGGTTGATCTCGCCTGTTTCATAACAGTTACTGTCCACAGAGGATGAACAGCCATCAAATGGCGAATGAATAAACAACCTTGCTCAAAAATGCTACTTTGCATTCAGTTGTTAAACACATTTAGTCTATAACTAAATAGATTTCCTGTCGTGGAGAGATGCTTTAATACAAGCGATTTTTTCTAAACCTCAACAGCACCGCCAAAAGCTAACGAATAGGCGAAAGGAGGGGGAGGGGGATCCCAATCTTGATTATTGCTATTCACAACAATAGCTTAAATGAATTTATTTCTACCAAAAAGGTACGTCTAATAATGAACAATAACTCGTAAAGAGCCTCTATTAGCTTACTTGAAGTGGAACCTGTTGATGCTGTTGATCTTCTTCTATCCTAGTAATAAGGAGATTAACATACATACATGTCACTTCCTGGGTTGTCACCTTCATAACTTTTTCATCATCTGTTCCATTTCTGTTAACAGCCATAACAATGTGGCACATGGCCAACAGGTCGAGCTAAACATTTTATTGAAACACCTTTAATTAGTTTATTAATTCACAGCCGTGCCACTTACTAGTGACACCCCTCACAGGTGTTATGGGTTCAACTGAGAACACTGACGTTACATTAGGCAATCAAAACTAACTATTAGAATTTTTTTCAGGACTGTTTCTTACTGAGATCTCCAGGTTCCCCATCAATGTGATGGATTCACTAGCTTCCTTATCTGATACTTTTCCTTGCTGAAAGGGATTTTGTAAGGCATCTAAGAGAGACGCACCTAAAATAATAAAACAAAAGTTACACTGATTTTATAATTTTTGACATAAGATTGAACAAGTTTTTGCAATGGATTTATTGTAAACTAAATATATAAACAAGTGTAGACAAGCACACCTCTAGTTGTGAGAATTGGGAGGTCTGGCACCCCAAATTGTCTTACTCTCTCAGAAGGTGGAATGGGAGCAGGAGCTCTTGTGGTGTCAGATATCGATGGGGGTGTTACAGGAGGTCGTAGCGCAGGTCGTGGTGCAGTTCTTGGAGGTGCTGACTCTGGAATAGGCTGATGAAGCCTGCCTGGTAACTTCCTCTCAGATACTGGTTCCTAATATTTGAGGGCAAAGAAATAAAAAAAAGATAGTTTACAATGTTCTCTCTAAGTATTCCAGCGATTAGGCTGAATTATGCTGAAAGTTACAATTATTAGGATAGCTATAACTAATTATATAGTACAAGGGTGGTATTTTGGGTGTGTCATCCTTTGAAAAACAGTGTGAAAGAAAGAAAGAAAGAAAGAGAAAGAAAGAAAGGAAGAAAGAAAGGAAGAAAGAAAGAAAGAAAGAAAGAAAGAAAGAAAGAAAGAAAGAAAGAAAGAAAGAAAGAAAGAAAGAAGGGAGGGAAGTATTGTTAGTGAAACTGATCTTAGACACTGTCATTGTCAGAGGAATTTACCTTTACCTGTAATTTCGAACTCATGCCTGCTGAAATAAAAAAATACATTCAGAGTTTTATTTTGCCATCAGGATATAAAATTGAAATACATTAATTTCTGATGTCAACAATGTACAGTGAGGTCCAGAATGATACCTCTACTTAAATGCTTAAAGATACTATATACAGCAGGTACAGCAAGACTCTTTCCTACTGGTAATAAAAAAAGATAACAACTTGATGGCTTCTCTCATGACAAACATAGCCTGACAAATTGTTGTATCACAAGCTGGCAATTGGCATTGTGGTTGTACCTACAATGATTGTCTCTTGGTCTACCGTGGCTTATCCCCCACCCCCGGGACTGTGGGAGGTAGACACAGACTCCTACTCTATCAAAGGCACCTGGTGTGGCAAAACATATTGATGATGATGACGGTGATGATGATGATAAAATTACAACAAAGCTGATGTGGTCATGTGTAGAATACAATACAAAATAAAACTGCTGTATAAAACAAAATTACTGTACAGTATAACCTTTCACTATTTACAACAATCATTATTTCTATAAATTAAACCTCTAACTAATATGCATTCTCATACATCAATTTAAATTATACTTAAAACATTAAAACAATAGTAACAATATCATAAAAATTAACATCACACCTATAATATTGCTTTAATCTCTTAACAGCATACTTAAAGCTTTATAAAGTATCTGTGACTTTGGTGTCGTTATCTAAAGAGTTATACAGGTTAGCAGCTTTATATGGAATTGATTTCTTTAAAAAGTCTGTTTTAGGTAGAGGCAATAAAAATGTGAGGTTCCTCCTAAAATTACATTTATCTTAAAACCACTGCAAGCATAACGAAGAGCCTAGTCGGGAGTAGAATTATAACTGAAGACTAAATGATTTATAAAAAAAATATAATAATGAAATTATGTATGTGATCACATATACC
Source organism: Cladopsammia gracilis (assembly GCA_022457155.1). Classification (NCBI taxonomy): domain Eukaryota; kingdom Metazoa; phylum Cnidaria; class Anthozoa; order Scleractinia; family Dendrophylliidae; genus Cladopsammia; species Cladopsammia gracilis. Next base: position 417,233 of record JAJGOT010000214.1, on the reverse strand, counting down.
GTATTTATTCGATTATATTAAGCGCCCTGGGCGCTTATTAAATTTTTGGACCTTGAGAGTGGGCGCCTATTCGAGGTGGGCGCTTAATCGAGGCTGGGCGCTTATTAAATTTTCACCATTTTCAGCAAGTAGTAAGTTTATTTTGCAACAAAACAATAAAATAATAACAAAATTAAAGCAGAATTTTAACTGTTCATTGAAAGTTTTCTTTAAAATAATTCGTAAAACTCGGTCTTCGAGGAAGTCTCTTAGTAGTACTTAGTGAATTTTAATCTCATTGTCACTAAGGTCAATTAGTGAACTCTCTGGTGCTGCCTCCTAGAGGGGTGGGGTGGGCGCTTATTCGAGGCTGGGCGCTCATTAACTTTTCCTACCTACAGGGTGGGCACTTATTCGAGGTTGGGCGCTTAATCGAATAAATACGGTACCTTGATGTGAACTCTTTCTGCGTTGAATTGGAGGAGGGGGCTGTGGAGCACTTGCGTTAAATATTCCTTGTAAATCTTTTTCCTCTATAGGTGTTGTTTTAGATCGTCGCTGTCTTGTATTAGCGCTACCTGTGAACCACATCAAAGGAAATGTGAGTAAATATACGCTTCATTGATTGTACTTGCTTAAATCAAAATACAGGTAAATCTTATTATTAATAACAAGCGTCTTTAGGTGACCCAATTAAATAGCACAAGTCTGTAAAACAGCTGAACCACTCCTTAGGGACACTTCTATAACATGGACACTTCACTTGGACTGTCACTATCACAGTGATGTCTGTATCCTATGGATATGATGTCATTTTACAGGGCAGGAAATTTCTAAAGTATTACCCATTATTTAGTTTACATTCAAAATAAGATGTATAGACATGCATATATTTGTATAGACCTGTGGTCTTCTCCTTTCGATGGTAGTCTGGTTGAGGGAGAGGAGGGGGTACATCCTTAAAACAAAACAAAAAAAGACTTACAGTTGTTGAGAATATAAACCTTCACTTAACAAGAGTAATCATACACCAAAATCCAAGATAAAATCCCAAATTTAACTTTGCAAAATCGGTACCATTGAAAACTGTACTGCTCACTCATTTAAGAGGCAGTATCTGTAAAAGCGGTCCACTACATTTCGAACTTTGCCCAGTAAACTATCTTTATAGTTTTTGGAAATATGTTAAAATGTATTTCTTTAGAGCTCGTAGCAGTCAAAGCAGCAAAAGGCCTAATTTTTGCACTTGGCCAGAATCGAAAATTGCACAAATTGACGAGCACGCTGCTCGGAAACCACCAAACGCAGCAAGAAATTATTTTAATAATTTAAAAACTCTACTATTCAAACAGGCCAATATATTCCACGGAAGCTGATGTGACAGAAAGCATGGGACTCACACCAGTTAATATAATCAAGACTATAAATGTAAGTTGCTCCATCTGGTAAAAACCCACGGCCACTCATTGGAAGCGCGTTTCCCCGCTCGGTTATGGCTCAAGTTCCCCTTCCTCCAGCGCCACAGCCACCTGCTCAACTGCCCCAACAACCTCATCAAGTGCCCCTTGAGCTACTGCAACAAGCCCCACAAGCTCAGCCTCAAGCTGCGAACATACAGGCAAATCAGTATCAAATTGAACATGTTGAAGATCTCTCTGGAAAACACTTTGAAAGTCACGAGTTAACGGAAAAATAACTTCGCTACAGGCATTAACAACTTTATATTGTTCGGATAGGTAACATTTCAAATAAAATGATTTTTTTTTTGCTCTTTGTTTCCGAAAATGCGGTAAAATTCTAACGGGAATCCTGAATCTCGGAATGAATGTACAAAACCGGCGCGTAAACTTGAAAACTCCATTCAAATTTTCAAAAATACTGGTCACGCGTGACGGAGCATGGCTGAAACCTTCGCTTTCTCGTGACGTGAGGCTACCTGTGGTACCGTGTGAAAAATTCGTCTTCCTAGGATAGCAAATTCCTTCGTGCGACCGCACCGAAAGTGAGCACGAACGACGAATGTGAGCACTATTCGACGAATATTCACTATCGAATCATAACTTCTTTTTTAAGTACACCCGAAACTAGTGAAGTTTTGTGGAAGATAAAAATACAGTCAAACCTGTATTATCGATGTCCCAAAATTTTGTTCCCATATTCACTGCAAAAACTGCCTCTTTTAAGCGAACACCTCAATTAAGCGAACGCGGACACTTACTGCAACATTGTGAATAAATGGTCATTTCTCAATGCCAAAAACCTGTACTAACGAACACTTACAATGAAACTCTTGCCACTGAAAATGAAGTCCGTATTTCCTTTGTTCAATTTGACGTTTTGCGGTGGCTCATTGTAGCAAGCAATTCAGGATCAACGCGAAAAATGATAGCAGGGGGACAGTGATATTCTCATACATATATTATCACAGCATCATCATCATCAAGAAACCTGCATATCTCAGTGTACTGAGCGGACGCCCTATTCGAACTGCAGAGCACCGAGGAACGAAGGAGAAAAACTGTCATTCAGACTATGTAGAGTGAATGCCTCCCCTACTTTATAATATTGATATTTTAATTTTTGGAATTTCATTTTAATTTTTTGATTATTTGTTACCCGCGACTTTTACTCGCACCCGCACCTATTACCCGCACCCACACCCGCGACTTTCACCCTCGACTCGCGACCCGCGACAAAAAGTGCTACTCAGAATGTAACTGGCTTGCAAGAGTAAACATATCACGAAAATAATTAGATAATATTCATATTCACCAAACGGAACCAAACATTGCTACCTAATAATTAGCTAGTTATAGCCATTAACAGTTCAAAACTTTTTTTGCTCTATTTATGACTTAAAATTGTGAAATATAAAAGAAATAATAAAGAACGGCTGTCTTTTAAAGCACTCTAATTTGTTCATCGACCTAACTTGCATAATGTCCGTTTTATATCAGTCGCAAAAGCAAGAAAAAATTAATGTCGCTGGGGAAAAGGAAGACAAAAAGCGCAAAGTAGTTTTATATTTCTATGCTAAACAACATTTGTTTAGTCGAGTTCATTAGAAATTTAAAGCATTTCCGTCTGGACTTGGAAAATAAAAGCCAGCGAAGACAGGGTACTTTTGCATGTTTGCAAAAAGCGATTAAATGGGTGCCAATGTATTAATTTTCTTGAATCTCTAATTCAAAAAAAAATATCAAAATTAACTTGCGTTTCACACCTTTAAAGGAACACTCAACTTAATAGGAATAATAACAATTTCTTGTTACGTTTGAAGGTTTTCGAGCAGCGAGCTCATCAATTTATGCAATTTTCGATTCTGGCCAAGTGCAAATTTAGGCCTTTTGCCGCTTTGACTGTTGCAAACACCTAAAAAAAAAATACATTTTAACGTATTTTCAAAAACTAAAGTCGTTTCATTTACTTATGGCTCAAGATAGTTTACTAGGCAAATTTTGAGGGAAAACGTTTTTCCGACCCGAAATGCAGTGGACCGCTTTTACAGACACTGCCTCTTAAATTGTCACACTGCATATTTAAAGCAACAAACTTAAAAGTTATCAAGTTACACAACTTAATAACTGGTTTGACTCCAGGTGAAACGGTTAAACATGAAAATGTAAAATTGTAAAAATGAAATGTAAAAAATACTCCGACCTGGAATAATAATATTAAATTACTTAATAATAGTTGAATATTTAAACTAATCTTACCTTTGATTTCTTTATCTGACTTAATATTTCATCACGACTAGCATGTATTCTAAAAAATTACCACAAAAAAGAATATTTAAAAAAAACTGCAATTAGAAAAGAAACCTGCTTATAGCTGATTGCATCAGGTGACAATAATTAGCATTTATTTATAACTTCACTACAAAATACATGTTCATGTTGCCTCAGAACTACTACAGCATAATTGAAACCAATATGTATATCATGTAAATATTGTTATTGTTATTTTTGTTGTACATACAGAATGCAACACCATTTTAATTTGATATAACCAGATGGATTAAAAATGGTATAGAATTGAAAACTGGCAAGCAGCTACCACTAACAATGTCCTGCGTTTAAAAGAACACTGTACTGCCAAAATAACAAAATTTTGCTTGTCGTATCTCCATGTTATATCACCAAATGCCACCAAATCAGACCAAATACTGTATACAACTAATTGGAAAAAAAGATGCTATGAGCAAAACAAAAGCAGTAGTTTGAAGATAACAGGCAAAATTGCATGGATGGAAGTATTAATATTACAGTTCATCAAATTTGATTTTGTGACAGGTGGTCAACAAATTAAAATTACCATAAATGATTCTTGTGGAATTTTGACTTTTTTTGGCCATTATTTTAATAGTGTCTTTCTCAGTTGATATCCTTTGCGGTCATCACTTTTGGCAATTTTTCCTTCCCTTTTTAAGATAATAAAGCAAGCTCCTAGCCATAATCATGAAAGCGTGGTATATCAGTCGGGACAGGTGTCCTTTTCTTTTAATGCCAAACTGGTCACAATTATATCTCATGATCACATTTTGTATGGTTTAATTCACTACAATAGATGTAAATATGCAATTAATAACAAGAAACTCAATTCAACTTATAAAATCGTCCATTATTTAAAATCTGTAAGCCTCGTTTCACAGGTAAATGGTTTTAATAATGAAAAGTACTTTTGCAATATACAAATTATGTAGAATATATATAACAGTTATATTTGGGCTACTTACGCTTCTTCTTCTTTATTCTCTACATCTTCAATAAATACTTCATGTGGCATGAACTAAATAGAAAGCAAATAGTTTATGAACTAATAAACTGGTATCCAGTTATTCTCATTCAATGATATATATGCTTGAAACTGTGACCCAAACTTGAGAATCCCACCATTCATTGTGAGTAGCTAGCATGTGTTTTTCACCTCCAGGCACAAAAACAAGACTGCTACCTATTCCTTCTGCTGCAGCGTCACAATTTGAAAGAACCGTTTCCTTTTCAAAAAAATTGAAAAATGAAAAATCAGTCACATTCAGCAAAGCGAAGAGGTGACCAACAAAGCTGTTTTTTTTTTTATATATATTTTGTACAACTCCTGTATTTACACTCTTAGTACACAGTCCTGGCTGGAAAGAGATTAAACTATTATACCAACCTAATTCACATTGAAAAACGTATCTTTTGTCAAGGTTCAACAGATTGAAATGGATTCCATTTTACGAGAAGTGTAGGATTGATAAAGCATCGATAATGTTCAAACGAATCCATGGTGAACTACCTAGCTATTTAAATGAACATATTTCGTTCAACAACCCAAGACATTCAAGAACTACGCGATATTCAAACTTTAATGTATTATGCCCTAGATATACCAGAGAAACTGAAGGTGGGCGCACCTTCCTCGTCACCGGCACAAAAATATGGAACGAGATTCCTCTAAATATACGCAAGGCGGACAGCATAAGTTGCTTTAAGCACAATATGTGGAACAATATTTTTACGCAACAGCAATTTTTAAGTCATTTTAATGTATAGATTCAATTTTTTGCTTTTCCCATTCTATAAGTATATCTATTGTAATCTATTTTTTATCGATTTATCCTTTTTTTTTCATTTTTCTTTTTCACTAGCTATTGTATGTATCCATATATTTTATTAGCTTCTATTGTCATATTGTATTTATACTTGGAGAGGGCCACAAGTTCATTAGCTTTGCTATTAAGTGTCACCCTCTTAAGTCTTTATTATTATTATTATTATTATTATGATTACTATGTTGCTAATTAAACTCGCCCATTGATTGATTAAATAATTTCATAAATAAATGGTACTGAAGAGGAAGCCTAAAGTTCATAAGCTTTGTATTTTTTTTAGGACTCCTCGCCTCTTTGAATTGTTTACAAAATAGTTTCTATTGCTCTAATTTTTTTTCAATATAAATCTGTATTAGTGTGGCAAATTAATGATAAACAAGAGGCTACAGGTAGCCTATTCTCATGCGCATACGAAAGAAAGCTTTATGGTTTATTTTGAACGAGTCACGCAACCCCTCCCCCAAAGAATTTTGCATGACACACATTTCACCATCACTCAAGACATGTTGATTGAAGCTACCAATTTTTCTATACTCGCTTTAAATATTTAATTTATTGATTCCCGATGAAACCCACACTAGTCCAATACTTCCCAAACCGTGAATTATTTCTATTACATTGGGTTATTTCCCCCCCCCCCCCCCCCCCCATGGATGGCAAGATTTTTTGACCCCTCTCCTTCCGCTCGGATTTCCTGGCCCGCTAGACCCCCCTCCCCCTCTCCCGCCCGGATTTCCAAGCCCAGAGACCCCTCCTTCTGCCCGGTTTTCCAATAAATTTTTGGAAGCCCTAAATTTTCAGTTAATGAAAAAAAACAATACATGTAATCGCATTCTGGAGATTCTGCTTTTATAATTTTCAAAACTGTGGTGATGAGTGCTATAAATTGATGAAACATTTTAAAAATAAATATTGCGTGACGCATCATAAAAACCCCCGTGATTTCAAGACCAAATCGAAATGAAATTTTTCTATAAGCTAGTTCCTTAAATAACTGCTTTGATTTTGCCATGTATTAGTTTTTTCCAGGCTTCACAGTATTTTCAAAGTGTTGTCGCAAATACACAATTTTGTTTCATGCAAATTTTGTGTGAAATGTAATTCGATCGCGCGCTTTTTTTCATGATGAATCCAAAATATTTTTCTAAAGGTCAAAACTTTTTAATGAAACTCATATTTCCTTGAATGAAAATATCTTTCCCTTAAGTAAAATAAAAAAATCTTGAAAGCAAACTTTATCGCAGAAAGCGCTATTTAATTCAATTATATTTACTGGCGTGCCTTTACCGTGATTATTGGCTTCATGAAGAAAGCATTCGAACAAGTTTGCGTCTAATGTTTCCCAAACCGTGACAGCTTTCTGTTACATTTGAAAAGACTACTTTTAAAAGCAATAAAATCAGTAAACGACCGGGCTATTTTTCAATTACGCGACCGTCCGTTGACTCTGTGTTTAGAGTGCGCAAAAGCTCACAAAAGCAACCTTTTCGCGGTCTAGAATAACAATTATGACTACTCCGAATAAAATACACCAGTTATGTATTTAAAATTGCCCGAGAAACTGATTTGGAAATCAAAATTGCAAAAAATACAGACATCACATCTTTGCGTAAAATACAGACATCACATCTTTGCGTAAAGCTCTCCTTTTTCTCCACTATTGCGACTTCTGAGTATTCTTTAAAGCTTTCTCTTTCCATTTTGAATATTTTAAATGTGAGTAATTACTCCGATAACACGAATCTACGGTTTTAAAAATCAAGCACATGCCGAGCGCGGTAGCCATTTTTGTAGAATTTGTAAGTGACTCGAGACCCCGTTACTGAAATATGCGTGAATAAATTTGCATGCAAAATACGGAGGGCGAATTTTAACTCATGCCACTTCGCGCATGAGTAATAAAAAAAAAATAAAAAAAATATGATTTACTAGTTGTTAGCAATCAAGAGTCTAAAATTTATGATCGACTTACAACACTGAGTTTTCAGGTCCTTTTTCTGTCCTAGATGTTCCTTATTTAAGATCTAGACAACCTATAAGGATTTTTCTGGGATCAAGTACATGTATTCTGTCCATGATAACGAGGTGTTCATTATTATGTGGTGATCTGACTAAGTATAGGGAGACAGAGTTTAAAGGGACCGTCACAGTCCCACCGAAATAGCAAAATTGTGTTATATCGCCAAATGCCACCAAGTATACAACTGAATTGGATATAGAGATTCTATAGAGCAAAACAGAAGCAGTAGTTTGGAGATAAAGTGCGCGTTTGCAAGGATGGAAGTGTATTACAGTTCATCAAATTTGACAGGCGATCAACAAATCAAAGTTCCATTCTGCATTCTGGTGGACGTTTGACTTTTCTAGCTGTTATTTTGTTTCTTCAGTTAATATTTCTTTGCTTTTATTACCTTAGGTGAATTGTTCTTCCTATTTAAAAATTATAAAGCATACTTAAAAAAACTCCAGACCAAAATCATGAAACCACGATATTTCACTGAGCCTGGACACTCTCTTTAATTTGCATGTAAATACCTCAGGTTCTGAACTTATCGATATTCCACTGCTGCCATTGCTGCCACTGCTACCAGTACTACTTGTAGCTAGACAAAAAAAAACATATAATTGTTTACATATTAGACACACTACATGTACTTACTTAAATAATTTAGCATTCTTTTTGTGTTTTGATTTCTTTTCCTTGCAAACTGTGATTAATGGCTTGTTGTTAACCACGTCATAAAATAAAAACATGTATTCATCTTTAGTTTACATTAATCAAAACATACTTCACTTTCTCAGGCTTGTCACTGATTTTTTGAATAGGCGGGGAAGTGAAGAAAGTAGTTAGAAAAAAGTGGTTTCTGGTGATGCCAATGTTTTGTTTTTCTATCAAAGTAGCTGACGCTTAAGGAGGCTCGTAAGGGTTTCTTGCTTTCAATAGTGTGTCCAAATGATGAAATATTAAAAAATAACGCAACCGGTGATATGGACAACTTTTGGATATCTATAAGAAACTATTATCAGGTAATACTTTAAGGGTGCTTATGACGTCATAGCCATTACCATGGCAACAGTACAGCTCTCTGAAAAGAGCCTCTAAAACTCAGTTTTCGCTAATTATCTTTAAAATTAACTCGGTGACCTATTAGTTTTTTTCTCAACTTGGAAAAAAGCCCAACTTATTTTTTTCTTTTTGGCGCTATAACAAAAATCTATCTAGTGGAAATCAAGTTATTTCCAAAAAGGTTGTTGTCAGATAAGAAAAACATTCCACTAGACAATTTTTTCTCAAAATTTTGTATAAGATAGGAAATACCGAATACTGCTTGCATACAGAAAATCAGGATACAGATCACTGAACAAACTTTCTAGATAAAAAGGAATATTTTATGCACGATATATTTCCGGTTCACGCGAATTTACGCAGTATTTTCATTTCCGGTAAGCTGCACGTGCTACTTTTTGATAGGAAAATCAGCTGATGCGTGCGTCAATGCATGACGAGTGCACGTCGCCCGCGCAAGCAGCTGAAAACCCTTTCTAGCCTCCTTAAGCACATAATAGCTAAGAAAAGTCCCGGCCCTTATTGAAAGCTCTGCTTTCTAAGAATGATACGATTTCACAAAATTCATGCATTATTTGTTATAACCATTATGCGCCGATCAATTCGAACCTTCAACGCACTTTGCATTCAGTTGTTTAATGTGTTTAGTCTATTTAATAAATTTCCACGTCATGGATAGTTGCTTTAATACAAGAGATTTTGTCCAAACCCCAACAGCACTGCCAAAAGCTAGCTAATATGCGACATGAGTGGGAGGGACATTTGACTATCACTTTCAGCACTAGGGTAGGGCAAGTTAAAATGCAAATGCTTGAACAATGAACAATTAATAATGAAAATCCCAAATTATCATGATTATTGTCATTCAAAACAATAGCTCAAATAAATTTATCGCTGCCAAAAAGGTACGTCTAATAATCTACAATAACTCGTAACCTATATAGAGCCTATATTAGCTTACTTGAAGTGGAACCTTTTGATGCTGTTGATCCTCTTCTATCCTAGTAATTAGAAGATTAACATACATGTAACCTTCAGGGTTTTCAATAAATTTTTAATCAACTGTTTCATTTCTGTTAACAACTATAACAATGTGGCACATGGCCAACAGGTCGAGCTAAACATGTTATTGAAACACCTTTAATTAGTTTATTAATTCACAGCCGTGCCACTTACTAGTGACACCCCTCACAAGTGTTATGGGTTCAACTGAGAACAATGACGTTACATTAGGCAATCAAAACTATTTGAAGTTTTTTCAGGACTGTTTCTTACTGAGATCCCCAGTTTCTCCATCATTGTCATGAATTCATTAGCTTCCTTGTTTGATACTTTTCCTTGCTGAAAGGCATTTTGTAAGGCATCTGAGAGACTCGCACCTACAATAATAAATCAAAAGTTACACTGATTTTATAATTTGTCACTTAAGAGTGGACAAGTTTTTGCAATGGATTCATCCCTACATAATTTATATAGTACAATATTTATCCCTGGCCAAAACAGTTTATTCGACTTTGTGACTAATCCACTGAGCACAAAAATGCTAAGTTGAAGTTGAGCCATGAAAATGTTGCAACAGCAACAACAACAAAATATCACCGTTTCCACGTTAATAAATTATAGTTATTTTTCTTTGCGTACACAATGTATCATCTAGAGATACAGGCAGACAGAATGAGAATAGAATGTGACAGGTTCAACCCCATAAAAATGGATATACAATAGTGACCATGGAAACTGCATGTCCATATTAGGGACTCTCCTGAATGACATAATTTTTGCATTTTATTGTGTATTTACAGCTGTACAGTGCTTAAACCTCCACTGATCTAAAACAATACAAGATAATGATTGCATGGGCAAAAGCATGATGTTTCAATCCAAACCAACTGATCAAATGTGTAACTGTCTGACATGGCACATTTGACACTTATAATAGAACTGGCCAAATTGTCCCTATTTGTACCAGCGCTTCACCCCTTTAAATGATGACAGGTCTCTTAGGGCATGGAAACCTTCAATTTATACGATACCCAGGGCCGTACCTAGGATTTTTTGTCTGCGGGAGCAAACTCCGAACACCTTCACAGGGGTTTCTAGTTGGACGTTTTGTTTTCACCCCTATAGTTTCTAGTATTTTTAGTTTTCCTGGCGGGGGCAACTGCCCCCCTGCCCCCTGCCCCCTGCCCCCTGCCCCCCTGCCCCCCTGCCCCCCCCCCCCCCCCCCCCCGCTATGTTCGGCCCTGATACCTAATGGTAGGGACTGAGTTTGCCTCTGAATATTTCCAAGTTGCCTGGCTCTGACTTCAGCAGCACTACTGGCTGAGCGGTTAAAAAGAACTGCATCTGAAGTAACTGGTCGGTTGGATTTCGGTGTCACATAACCAAACTTGTCTGGTGTTTGTTCTGTTTCGGTTTCAGGGAAAAAAGTGAAAATAATAGGTTATTTGTGGGTAACATAAAGGTAATAAACAAACAAATGAATTTATAAACTAATCAGGATAATAAATATTCTGGGTATTGTTATTCATGATATGTAAATAAGGTATGGGGAATCGCTCTGGCTTGGGACAAGCCCAAACCAGGCTAAGCTCCACGATATATAATACAGAGACAGAACTGTGGACCACGCATTAGGGGCTATCCCCTGGGGGCTAAGGATAACGGACTATAGACTACAGATTAAAAACTAGCGGATTAAAAAAAACATTTTTATAAACTGGGGAAAATAATATGCTACTGATTGTTATGTAATCGAGAATAGTGGATGTCTGTATTTGTGAAAAATATCTGGAAGAGAGAAACTCTCTAGAAAGAGTTATTAAGGGGGGGGGGGGGGAGGGGAGGGGGTGGAAGGGGGGTATCAATGCCGTAGTTAACGGAAGTCAGCGCCAACAAAATACTAGTTGAAAATCGGCTTGTGATTAGGCTTCTACATTTTGTATAAATTAATATATATATATATATATATATATATATATATATATATATATATACTTATCCTGATTGTGGCATAAGGCCATGAAAAGATATCCCGTGTAAGACAAAAAGTGATGGAATCAAGACCCCGTTAAGAGACAAGAACCCTATTTGTAGTGACGTACCCTGTCGGACCGCACGTCTCCGTTGAGGTCAGGTAAGGCATCGGTGGGAAAGTTATACTACAACTATGTTACAACATAATATTTAAAAGCATCTAGTTAGTTATATTTAAAAAGAATTAAAAACCTTTTTGAATCTTATTCTTACCTATATATTATTTACTGCGCATGAGACATGATGGGCGTAAATCAAACCTTTAAGGCGTGGAGGTCGATTGCCTTTTAAATCAAAAAATCTTTTAAATCAAAAAATCTTGCACACTCTTTAATCTGCACATGAATGAATTCTGATATTGTAGCTAAGTCACCAACAAGAAAAGGCTCTGCCTGGCACGGAACCACTCTTGCCTTCAACTGTTCTTCCCTAGCATTTGCTAGATACTGTTTTACTGAGCGATCTGCCGCCGGGTTACCAATCCCCATGAGGGGCTGCCATTCAGTATCTCTCTCATTTTCTGCAAAAATTGATCTCCATTTGCCTATTAGAGAGTCTGCTGTTCCATGGGCAAGACGTAAAGGGCACTGACAGGACGCCTGCCTCTGCCACCCTGGCTGATGGACGCGTGTTCGTCCTCCGCGATCTTTCCATATGTTAAGAAGCCAAAATGGCGTTTGATCAATTTCAGCTTTTACCTAATCGCTATGTATGCAGTTGTTATTCTCGACTGTCTAAGTAATGTGTTGTTATGCTTTAGGTTTCTCTTATGTCTAGGGTTTCTTTATAGTTCGCGTTCATAGTCCAACGTTATTGAAGGTTTAGCCCACACTGGTAGTTCTTAGGTTTTTTAGTAGTATCGTCTACTTTATGGATTTGTTAAACTTGAATGTCGGTTCTTGAAGTAGGCATGCTTGCATGGGAACTAAAGCTGACCTTGGATTTTATCTACACTAAGGTTCCTGTTTGGGTGTCTAGTCCAACTTTACAGTTTTAGCTGTAGTATTCCATTGGTTCTTTATTACTTAGGCCACCAGATATGCATTGAAAGTTCCCACGGTCAGAAGCCCAAATAATTCTGCAGGACACGGGATGTACAGTAACGCGAACCCACGGTCCGCGAACCCAAACATGTCTACAATAGTAGGATATAGGTAGGCTTGTTTCAGTCGACAAATCAGTAGTCTAGCCAGTCGACAAATCTTGTAGTCTAGTCAATCGCCCAATCTTGCAGCCTTATAACTCACATTGATCAAGCATGACGCTACGCGAGAAGTCCCCAATAAAGAAGACTCCTGGTACCAACTGTTTAGCAAGCGAGGCTTCATTACACATACAAGGAATGCAACCAGGTCAGCCGGCAGAGCTGTGGCGATAGATTTAGGCGAGGACAGGCTGAACAAGAAATTGGACAGCTCACGCTCGAGAGCACTTTTTTGTCTGACGTAGAGCAATGACTGGTGCCGTCGAGCAAGTTGCTCTCCGCGTTTAGAGATGGCACTTTCTTGAACAACAACTTTCTTTAACTGTTGCCCTACTTCACTATCTTGAGCCTTTTTCCGTTCATAGCCACATTGCTGACAGTACTTTAACATTTCGTCATTTGCATAGAACACGAAGGGCAGGCCAATGAGGGAGTGAAGAGTTTAGGAATCCTTGGCAATGTCTGAAAGGAAGGGTTGTAGAACGGCTTAAATTCCTAATATGTTGAATGGAATTAGAACGGCGGTACCCTAAAGGCCCACAGAGGACAATGACAAGTTACTGGCATGTATCCGCGCGTAGAGGGGGCAAGAATAACACCTGCAGCACCACATCATCCACCCTGGAGAATTCTGTTTTGAGACCGAGCCATCGGTTCAGGCCACCAATAGGAAATGGACTTAACTGGGGAACAACTATAGTAAACGGTATGCTGAAGGTATAGAGGAACTTCAAAACAGGGCCAACAAGTCCAAAAGGCAGAAAACGTAAGGGTTCGACATGTCCTCAAAGTCGAGCAGATTTTATGAGAACAAGTTAACGCCTGCTGACTGTGGGATAGGGTGGGGCGAGAAATGGGGCAGGGGGTGCCCTTCTTTCCTAACATTACGTTAGAGTCTAAAGCCATCAAATCAAACGAATGCCCCCATGGCCCCCCAAAGCCTTTTCAACTCTTTCCCAGGCTTCGTTAGTTAGGCGGGAATCTAGGTTAGATAATCTTCGTGAAGTCCCACCGCAGGGTTTTCCTTCGATAATACGTGCGTCAAACTGATTTGGACGTTGCTGCTCGAGAGGACAAAAAAACAATTCCTTAGTTACTCTTGTCAGTTCGGGAGATCTCCTGCTTCCTTGACCTTGCCATGTATCAATGAGTACCTTGCTGTCTACAAATGCATCCACTCGGCAGTCTCGGATTTCAGATAGAAGAGCCTTCAAAGCGTTGACTAAGGCTAACGTTTCCTTGGTTGAGACGTTGAGAAGCCTCTCCTGGTCATTCCAGTAATCACGGCAGGACTGACTGCCACCTGGGAGGTAAAGGACACACCCTCCCCAGAAACCAGAAGCATCAGTGGACAATGAGAGACGAACATTTTTTCGTCCCTCCATGGTAAACAATCCTGCACACAGTCCAAGAACTGCCAGTAAGACAGTTCTTCCCTTAATGCTGGAGTAAGAGACACTCGACCGTTGTCATTTGCGGATGCAATGGCATGGCTCATTTCCCGAGTGAATAGCCTAGCTACCGGAACAGCTAGAGAAAGAGCGATACACTTCCCCTGGAATCTTTGCAAGGTTTTACATTTGTGCACTTCTCACATCCCAAGATTTTTTCCTTAGTACTGCAAAAGCCTCTATCTTCCGATCGGAGACAATGAATACTTGCTTTACAGAATCCACCGTTAACCCTAGGTACTCTACACAGGTGGCCGGATATAGCACAGATTTAGCTATGCCGATAGTGTATCCGAGATCAACTAGGAGCGACAAAGCACAATAGATAGCCGCTGTAGCTGCATTGAATCTATATTCCTGGCCTCTGTTTGCTGGCAATATCGACCAAGGTCCTTGAGTTGTCATAAGTTCCCCATTTAGTCGGTCATCAATGTGTAAAGAACATTGAATACCGCGCGCGTGAAGATAGCCAGACGTTACCAGGCCGATGGTATGGTATATGTACGGGGAGATTTTCCATCCAAATGGTAATGTACTACAAACAAACCAGAATCAATTCCACTGGAAGCCAACATAAGTATGCGAAGACGGTGATAGGAAAACATGATCGTAGCCACATTTGTCATCGCATTTAGTTATATAAGAGATTTGTCATCGCATTTAGTTATATACGATATAAACATACCGGGAACATCAGCTAGCCTATCAAGTGAGAAAGCCGCGTCTCTCATCCATAAATTTAAAAACCTAGCATCTAGACGGAGCCTAGGTTTGATTGGTTCGACGGTCAATGGGAGAACCAGATAGGGCGGAGAGTCTTCACTGACTTTTCCCCATACTCTGAGCTCACCGGTCGTTAAACGTTTTAAGATTTCCTTAGAAACAAAATCTGAAAATGCTTTGCAAGAGGCGCGGTTACTAAATTGTTTGGACGGTGGGAAATCTGAGCAATAGTGTTGAGCCTTGTTAGAGCCTGTGTTGAGTGAACTTTGTAATGTCAATCTTGCTTCGTATCCAGTCCCCGATTGTGTCCTTCTGGGGGTGGTCTACTAATATTCTATCCCAAGCTTCAGGATTCCTGTGGAGCCCACCCGCAACAAACTGGTTTGGATCTCTAAGGCGAATATTTTTCAGATCTGGTTTCTCTTAGGAGCAAAGGACTTCTTCCCAACCGCTAGTAAGTTGCTTTTCTTCCTGAATGGGAATCCCATTTATATCATCCAGTTTTCAAAGGTTTTAGGATGTGAAGCTGCTAGTTATGCAGCGAACCAGTTATTATGTTTTTGGGTCTGTTCGGCTCTTTGTTTCTTTCTTGCAGGGCCCTAAACAAGATTGAAGGCCAATTAGTTTTTTTTTAACCGAGAAGACTGTGGATGAAAAACGATACTCCCAATCAGGAGGGAGCAACTTCACAAACCCTGGATCAGAAGGTCTACTGGTTATCGAGGGAAACGGCAAACCAATAGGAGTTACTCGCCCTCAATTGAACGTTTAGTGTATTTAAAGAAAACAAACAAAACAATTCAGGCCCAAGAAACCGTTTTACTTGTAGTATACGGTATAGGAACTCTACTATACACAAACACTTCAAAAACGAAAACATCCTATATAGCCTCTAGAACTAGGAATGTAGGTCTGAAAAGCGCCCTACTCAGACACCCCATGGCCACAACCCTAAATGAAAGAAAACAAAGGTATCTATGCAAAGTGTCTTTATTCTAATTGACAAGTCAATAATCTTTATGTATGTTGTGGTGCAATTTTGTCCTTTGTGCAGATTTTATTTTCCTTTGTTTTTGGGTATGGAAATGTATGACAATGTATGATAGTGAGTTTTAAACAAAGGAAAATAACATTTGCACCAAGGACAAAATTGCACCACAACATGTACAACAATTTGTCAATGTCTTAATAGCCATCAATTTAAGGCAGCTACACCCCTGCCATTCTGACCGCCACGAGCTCCCTTTCTGTGGGGAGAAGGGTTTGGGCGACGAGAAGGGGGGCTCCACTCGTAATGCCTCCTCAATTAACAGGTTGCTTGGAAATGGCCATAGCCACCACAGCTATAGCAGCGACGCCCACTACCCCTCCGGTTTTGCGTTGAATTTCGCATTGCCTTTTCAGCCTTAGACATAAGCTCCATAACCTTCTCATCATCCTTGTTTCCAAGGAGAACCTCCAGGTATTGCTTGAAATCATTATCTGGGATAGCAGCTTTCTGGGAGGTTGCTTGAAATACAGAGCCATAGAATCCTGCTTTCTCGTGGTTCCTCTCCGTGGAGATCAGCTTTAATGACAATAAACTATCTAGAACGTGGCTCTTACTGAAGTTTGGAGACTTCAACAGCACACACAAGTTCTGCAGTGATGTTTTGACAGTACCCTGTTGTGCTTCTTCCAGTTTTGTAAGCCTGGCCAGTACTTTAACCCAATCCTATGGCCAAAAAAAGGGTGAATTTACTTTTTTACTTTTTTTTACTTTTTATTTATTTATATATTTTTTAGTCCACAAAGTTAAACAGTTCCAGGTATCATTGCCACGCAGGTCTATTTTATGCATTACAACACAGGCGAATTGCCCAAAAATGATTTCCTGTTAATTGTATTTTTTTTTTATTTTTATGTAATTTTTACGGACCAACTGTTACATGCATCATTGCCAGACAGGTCTATTTCCACAGGTCTATTCTTTTTTTCACAAAGGTCAAAATGCTGCATGCCTCACTTGTCACACAGGTCCATTTGCCACGCAGGTTTGTTTCCCATACAACTCTTTTTTTTACAAAGGACAAAATGTTGCATGCCTCACTTGTCACACAGGTCCATTTGCCACGCAGGTCTGTTTCCCATACAACTCTTTTTTTACAAAGGACAAAATGTTGCATGCTTCACTTGCCACACAGGTCGATTTTCATTTATTCTAAGATACCAAGGTCAAAATATTGCATGCCTCATTGCCACACGGGACTATCTTTCACGCAGGTTTATTGCGTGGTTTAAGGTCACACAGGTCTTTGAGAAGGTGTAGGGACAACAGACTGAATAAAAGTGGATAGGAATAACGCAAATATGAAATTACAATAACACTGAGTTACATACACTAAAGACAGTATAACGCTAACGAGCTACAAAGGATGAGAACAATCTTGAGCACAACAGAAACTACAACAATTTTCTAGAATACTAGAATTATGCGGGATACATTTGACAGCCAAGGACTACTTCGTGGCTAGTGAAAAATACGAAGGAACGAGGCGAAACCAACTGTGACGGCCAAAATAAAGTCACTATTGCTCAGTCGACTACGAAAATGCGTGTACTTAAACCCAACTAGAACAGGCTAGGGAGTAAAAAATTCGGAATAGTTACCTCAGGCGGTGCGTTCTGGGCAATGTTGTTGGCTGCAGCGGAAAGCAGGTTTTCAACTTGAGCTACTGGAGCTGCAAGGACAGGCTCTGGAACTGGTAGCACAGGAGCTGGTACTGCCGGTGCTGGAGCGATATTTACAACATCTAGCACTTGGTTTGGTGCCGGAGGGGCAGGCACTTGTTCAGCCATGAAGCGAGGGAACGGGTTTTGGAGTGACAGCTAAGCAGCTAGATCTAATCTAAACGGCGGCCTAGAGTAGAGTGCAAGGGGTGGGCCCAACGTGGTCCTTTTATATTGATAATTTGCATATCCCCAGGGCATTTTATTAATATATGCAAATGACTTTGCATAGATAAAGAAACAATTTTCCTGAAGGTATTACAAATTACTATATAGTAGGAAAACACGTCCTTTAGTTAACTTAATTCATTTGTCATCAATGGCCAGCTTTCATTTTAATGGTCATTCCACAGTCATTTTAAAAGTTACCACTACTTTTCAAATTTAATTTCATGACTTATAGTTCAAAGACAATTAACCCTATTCGGCCTGGGCTTTTTTTGAGTTCCTGAGCCTGGGGGGGGGGGGGGGGGGGGCACATTGTGCCCCCCCTTCGTAACTTCAAGAACATTAAGGCTACAACAATGAAACCTAGAGGGTAAATAGTACGTCTTTAACTGTCTCCTTTGCGGTCCGCACAATGGAACAATGACGTCATATGACGTAGTTATTAGGTAATTAGTTATACGGCCGCCATCTTGGATCCGCCATCTTGGATTTCTGAAATTTTTTAAAACCTCTTAAAAACCATCCAAATTGACTCAAAATTACTCAAAACCAATAAATAAACGCTAAATGACGTAAAAATATAAGAGTTATACCAATAAACATTGTTTTTCTTCATTCAAAGGTACAAATATGCAAATTTCGAAAAACATGGCTGTCAAAATCTTGTTGCCATGGAAACATCAAGTCACGTGATCAAAAAATTGTTACATAAAATTGTTGCCAGATAAATTTTAGGAAAAGTCACAAAGTTTGATGGCGTTTGAATACATATTAAAGAAGTTATGAACGTTCAAAGTTAGCGCGGGCACTTTGTGCCCCCCCCCCCCAGGCCGAATAGGGTTAAGATCGCAAATTGAAGTACAATTAAAATAAATGGAAACTTGTATAGTTCTATATATCAATAGATATAAAAAACGTTGCATTAAAATAGGTTATCAGAAATTGCTCTGTATATGACCATTAATTAAATTATAGTTTGTTATATTTGCAATTTTGGTTTCATTACTTATTCCATTAAGTCACTAACCCTTTCATGCAGTTTGACTGAAGTTGAGGAAAAATTTATATGTAAATACTTCAACATAGATTTTAAGAAAAAACAACACTTTTTGAACACTGGCATCTGTCAAAACATGTCTTCAAATTTAAAAATCAAGTGTTGTGTTTTTTCTTAAAACTGACAATAATTTTGTGTTCTATTTCAAAGACATTTGCCTCTTTTGGAAACAAAAAACTGAATATATTTTAAACAAACCTTGGTCCATTGACATGTAGAGATCTGAAGGAGCTTCTTCTGCAGGTTGCATGTCTGTATATAACTCCTCAGTAGTTTCTTTTCCTTCCTGATCCATGGGCATATAAAATTCTTCATCATCACCATGACCATCACCAGAAGACACACCAGTTGGATTTCCATCAGGCTCCATGTCCACATACAACTCTTCGTGAACTCTAGGCTCATTTCCATCACGCCCCATATCTTCATATATTTCTTGACCATCTTGATCAACATTACTAACAGCAGTGGGTTTATTTACATTTTCATAGAAATCCTCCTGATAAGCTGCTGACTCATCCTGTTCTTGAACATTAATGTATTGTTTTTTATTCACATCTCCACTCTGCTTAGGACCCATCCCGGGCTTCATAGGCATATAGTAGTAACCACCACTCGCTTTAACCATTTTTGCATAACATTCCTCCTGTCCATCCTTGTTGTCCACATCTGTGTAAAGCTCATTGCCTTCCTTTCTCAATACATAACAGTAAGAAAAATCCGCCTTTTGCATTTTCACGTAAACATCTTCACCTTTTCTTTCCAATTTAATGTAACCAGATGGCTCTCCTTGGTCCTTTAAATTTAAAACATGTACATGTAATTAACTATGCAACTATTTAAGTACAAGTGCGTTTACACTGTAGATCACTATAATGTTTTTAGCAAGTATTATTTAGCGTAGATTCTCTATAATCTCCCTGGTGGACTTACTTATTTCAAGAGCTTTTGGGGGTACTATGCTTTTTAAACTGTTGTGATATTTGTATCCAAGGACGTCTATTTTCCACTACTTTTTTGCTGCATAGTCTCCAACGAAGATCGTTGCTATCCGCAATGTCTCAAAAAAGGCATAGGCTCTAGTCAATAAATTGTCTGCGGCTCATTTGTTTATATTCAGGCATTGAATAATTTAATCTGTAAAATTATTCAATAATGTTTTCTGTGAACAATGGTGCAGATTAACGGACGCCTGCTGTAATGAACACTTGGCAAAGGGTATTGTAGTTACTGTGAAAAGGTATCTACCGTCTGTCACCACATTTGTGATGCGAACACAATAGCTAAAAAAATGTAATTTTTTTTGCAAACGGGTATATATATATATATATATATGTATATATATATATATATATATATATATATATATATATATATATATATATATATATATATATATATATATAGGATTAATGACTTGTGATGGGTCTCTCAAACAATGCTTCCTATGTAGCGAAAAACTGTAGGATCACTAGCAGCGATCGTGGAGACTTGCATTTTTTTTAAATTCGATTATAAATGGCAAGAAACCAACTACAAGCAGAAATTGTAGTTGGTTTCTTGCCATTTATAATCGCATTATATATATATATTACATGTATATATAGGTTACTTACATGGAATGCGCGTAAATCATTTGCCAGTTGAGGAAATCCATGATTCTCTGCTATATTGTATGGCCACTGACCATGATAGTTCTTCATTGAACAAGCTTCATAAGCCCCAGGATAACGTAATATGACTTCAATTAGCTTGCGCAATCCAAACTTGGATGCAAAGTGAAGCAAAGTTGGATATTCGGCACAGGATTGATCTATAAGAGCAATTCTTTCTTTGGTTTGAAAATTTTCAAACCAGTTCTATTTTTATTTTCCTTTGTCTCAGATCATAACCGTAATCTGAGACAAAGGAAAACAAAAAAATATATAGTTTTAAACTACAAAATACAAATATCAGGGCAGCTGTTAGAATTGAAAGCAGTTTTAGTTTGTGTTGTGTTTTTGTGTTGCCGGAAACACAAGGAAAATACATGTAGGCGGTCATAAACTTAAGATAGCCTCCCATGGTTGTTGTTCTTTAGTCATTTTTAAACTTTGAGTTGCCGGTCATCTTCACAGCAGTTGCCGGCCATTATAGCAGGATGCCTGCCACTATAATGACAGCCCCGTATGTGGCTAACACAGCCTTCAATAAACTGTGCCTTACCTACCATTTTTCTCAAACTGCTCATGCCTAGGATGCTCACGACTGGAAATATTCAAGTTAAAAGATCATCCACTTTCTATTTTTAATATTTTGTTGGTAATTTAGTTGAGCTAAGTGACAATTCAACGTAAGTTGAATTGATAAGCCAGCCTTAAAAAATTATAAGGCTAAATTGGATCATTTACAATAAAAACATGACAATAGATTTTCACGTACATGTGGCTCTTTAAAAGCAAGGTAGAATCAAAGGCTCCTGGGAGCCAACTCGTGAATACGTAACAAACCTCAACCCTCCCCAGTATCCTACTATTTTGTTGCTCCACCGACCCCCACCATCTTTGTCCAACTCCCCACCTTCCTCTCCCTCCAACGGGGTAAGGCAGGTGACATTTACCTAGCTATTAGAACGGGTAAAATATATTGTCGATCCTTATGCACTGGTCGGCGGAATTATCACTGAAGAAAAATTTACAGACGGTGGATGGGAGGAAGGAAGGAGTGAAAATTTGCATATTTGTCCCTGTCTGCTATAACTCATTCAGCGCTTCGCATATTCACGAGTTAAAAAGTGGTTGTTTTGTACCTGTTCCCTGTCTATGATGACCAAGAAAATCAAATCCTTCTGGAGCATTGGCCACAAATGTCTTTGCCAGGGTATTATCCAGATCATGGACATCTCCTGATGTAATCCCCAGAGCTTCACACATGAAATTGATAGGATCCTGTGCTCCATAGAGAAGTCTATAAAATGTGTCATTCCTTGACAGAAATTCAAACCTGTGCTGGCCTAACAGGCGACGGTGAATTCCATGGTACACATAAGCCGTCACGACACTTGGTTGTTTATATACTGGAGAATTTGAGAAACAAAAGGAATCATACATAGTCTTAACCCTCGAACGTACAAAGTGGGGGAGGGGGAGGTGGGGTGGTTGCCACACCTCCTTAAGGTTTTCTTTCTCCGTTTTTTCAAGACAATTACTGATAAGAATATGCCGTCTTTAGTAGCTGTTTGTTTATCATTGAGGCACATTTTGGCAAAGTTTGACGACAACCGATTGCTATGGTAACGAGATATCACGTCATAAGTAGCAGGAGATCAAGACATTTTTGCATAAAAATGCGTGTTTTTCACCATTTTTTTTGGTGAAAAAATATAGAAAATGCTACCAAAAGCATCAAAATGTTTAATTGTTTGTTATTTTGCAACTCTAGCAAAAAATATTTTCAATTTCCGCATTTTCCCGATAATTTTGAATTTTTAGTAAAATCCAAGATGGCGGCCGCTACCTTGGCGGCCATTTTGGATGACGTCACGGACCCCCAGCAGCGCCTCAACCCATAATATTTACCTTATCTTGTAAAGCACATCACATGCTATTTATTAGACGTAAAATATTTCCGAAATGTTGCAACATCACAAAAAGCCAATGGGGGGTGGGGTTGCAACAACCCCGCTCCCCCGTTGTACCACGGTATAAGTTTGCGCGTTCGTCCGAGGGTTAAAGTTTTAATTATAATGATATGTATTGTTTTTCAAGAAAATATCCATTACCCCCTAGGCCTCCCACCAATGAAGATTTCTTTGTATATGTTGTGGTTCAAATTTTTCTTTGGTTTAAAAATTTTCAAACCAGTTTAATTTTTATTTTCCTTTGTCTCAGATTTATTTTGATAATCTGAGACAAAGGAAAAAAATTCAAACTGGTTTGAAAAATTTTAAACCAAAGAAAAATTTTAATTTTAACATTATAAAATAACGTGCCACATTTGTTTGTTTGACCCCTCAGCTCTCTGGAAATTCCAGTAATAGCTTTATATCTTCCTTAAAACCTTTGGCCTTTGAGACCACCCTCCTTCTTGAAACTTTGTAGTGTGGCACATTACAGAAAATACAAAACCAACTAGCCAAAACAAATTTATTTACTTTCTTTGGCTACTTGGTTACAACTAATCTTGAGCCCTACCAGTTAAAAAAGCCATAAAAAAACATTTCAAAAAAGACGTAACATATTAGGGTAATCAAAAACTTTGTTAAGTAGCAAAAACTTGGTCTATAGCTTTCCTAAAAACCATGTGAATACTTGCCTGGTGTTTCTAGCATCAAGGTTGAACTGTTTGCTAGTTCGGCAGCAACTTGTACTGCACCAGCTGTTCCAACAAAGTCAACAAAGAATTGTTCCTTTGTCTTCACGAACAGGTTCAATCGATTGTTAAAGATAATGGCTACTTGTTCTTTGCCCTAAATAAAAAAAATTAACAAACCTTAGATTTAATTTGTATAAGAAGTAAACCATATACTTTACAAAGTCTAGCAAAGATTGGTATGAAAACCTTTATATTGCCATAAACTGATATGAAGTATTTTTAGGTCACTAATAGTAAATGCATTCATCAGCATTAACCTTTTAATTTACTCCCTTTTAGAGTGCCAAAAAAAAATTCTAGAAAAATCTCAAATTTCACTTTGCTGAATATTGAAGAACAAATGTGTACCACGCAAACATACTGACATAGAGGATATTACATACCCGCGCATGGATTTCATTAACGCAAGAAGATAAAATTTGTATCCACAAGCGGACATGCAATATTCTACTTATTGCAATATTCTACGGATTATCCGTTAAGACGAACTATCTGCTAAGTTCGTCTTGGCAGACGAACTAAGCAGACAGTTCATCTAGACGGATACTCCGTCTCTTTGCCAGTATTTATAGACAGACGGATTATCAGACGAACTAACGAATGTTTGCCCAAGTTCGAGTAGTTAAGGACTTGGCGGCACCAGATCAGTTTTGCAAAACTGATCTGATGCCAAGCCAAGTCTTAACTACTTCCCATCTGTTGGATTAAAAAATATAGAAAAATCAAATGAAACTATATGTTAATAAAAACAAAATGGTGCGTTTATTCCATTGCGTGATTCCACATAATAGAATCCTTTGCGTGACACAATTCTCGGAAAAACAGGGGAACCCCCTGTAAAATGAGTCATCACTAATAGCTATTGTCTTCAGGTCATGAGACAGTCGTATGATTTTTTCAACCAATGAGGAATTGTCTGATGCATCAGACAGATTCTTTTTTAAATCAATGAAGTTGAAGGGAAGGAGTATTTCAGTGAAAACATGAACAAGAAACTATTTTCAACATATTGTGGACTTTGATTTCCCTTTACAAGATCTCTCAACTTTGCCAGGTCTGTTCTAAACTCAATAAAACGCTGTTTATCTATCAGTGATATCAAAGGTGTGTGAATTTTTATTGTAAGGAAATTAAGTACAAAACGGACGCAATCAAATGGTGGATGATGCAAAATCCACTTGCCATTGTTCTCTTTTGTTTCCATTGGGAAGGGAAAAAACCTTTTTTTATGTTATGGGACTTTCCCTGCTGTCTATTTTTTGTTCTATTGAAATATCGCTAACGCGTTAGCCGATTTTTATATGTTCGCTATTTTTGTTTTTTGATAATATGGTCACAACTGCGGTTTTGTTTAAAAAATATAATCTCATATAATAGTATAGAATGAATTGTAATTTGGGAATTCATGAAGAATTTAAGAATACAGGAGAGTTAACCTGTCCCTTTTGTGACCAACGATTAGCAGATGCTGTTAGAAATACGGAAGTTGTTGAATCATGTTGTGATAAAAAAGATATGTTTAATGACAATGGAATGAATGTTTGTAAAAATTGTGGTGTTGTTAATGGATATGATTTACAAGCTCCATATATCGATTTCCATGATAACAAATATAAAATGACGAGAAAGAGTGTGTATATAAGAAAATATCATATTTTAAACGTTGTCAATGATATAGCACAACAGAATCATGAACAAATCAGTAATGATAATAGAGAGAAAATCCTGACAATATTCGCTTTAATTAATGAAGCATTATCGCAGGTTAACAATAAACGTAAACGGATGATTAGTATTAAATTTGTTATCAAGCAATTATTTAGGATGCTTGAGCTTCCATACAAGAGTATAGAGCGTATGCACATGACGTCACGGCGGCCATATTGGTGTACCAAAACAATAGAACGGCGGCCATGTTGGTGTACCAAAACAATCCTGTGGGATTTGAACGCTTTTCTTATGTTAACACTTTCTTTTGTTCCAATAAATTTGCATAGCTGCTTGCCACGTGAGTGCATACGCTCTATTAAAGTAACGAAGTCAATGAAGACATTAAAATTTTATGAGACTGGTGGGACAACATATATGAATTAATAAAGGATGATGCTGCTAAAATTAGTCATACGTCATACGAAGGGGGTTTTCCCTATGAATGAGTTATTGAACAAAGTTTGTTAGTAAAGTTTATCGTAAAAGTAAAGTTTGTTAGTAAAGTTTACTCGGAAGTAAATTTTTTATCATACTATTTATCAAATTTATCGGCAAGAGGACAAAGATCGATGATTATTTCATCTAACTGTCTCATTTCATTGATGAAAACAGTGTGGTTAAATTGATTTCCTCTTAAACAAGACCGTAAATCAACTAATACTTTTTCATATGTTGTGTATGCAAATTTAGACATTTCTATTTTCTTCGAATAATTATTAATGTCACTTACTGTTTTTAGAACTAAACCAGCTCCAGAAATAGAAGCTAGTATAGCAGGATTTAATGTGATACTACCAGCTACTGTACCAATAACTACTAAGCCTGTTGAAGTTACATTAATAATTAAATTCAAGCTCTTGAAATATTTGAAAGCCTTCTTATAACACCAAAAGCGTTTATGATAAAATTTATACAATGCTTTGATTTCAGATAATTTTTCTGGGCTTATGTTTGTATCAATATGATTGAAATCGAATATTTCTGTTTTATCTGTTTTAGTCATTATATTATATATTTGGATAATTATATTTTAGGATTTGAAAGAAGACAATATAATACACCACTTATTTGGCCCATTATTGGAGATCTTTTTATTTTCTTAGGCAATGAATGGCAACAATATGTGTATCCAGGCCCCTTTTCATAGTCATTGTAAAATCTTCCAAATGCATCATGAAAAATAGCATGTTTAATTAAAAATTGGTATTTGGTGTTTATAGTACAAGAACCCGGTCCTATTAAGCCAATATTAGGGTGTTTTTCTAATATTTGGTTCATTGATATTGACTCATTCAAATAGTTTACATACAAAAATTGATATATTAAAGCCGATTTTAATATTTCATATTTAGTATTAGGATGTAGGCTTTTTTGGGTTGTGAAAAATTTATTACAAAAATTAATTGACTGTGTGAGAATTGCCATTTATATATATATCAATATATTAGATAATTATATATTAAAACTCTGAATGAATTTTTGGATCTGTTTGGGTAAACCAATTAGGTTTCTACCATTCAGATCAATATGATTGAAATCAAACCGCCACGGCGGTTTGTAATAAAGTGGGTGATTTTGCATTTTTAAAGCAGGAACAAAGTTTCAATCTCTTCATTGTTTGTATAATTTCTTTCAGTTTTTCAGAATTTATTTTGATTTCAAAGGCCATTTTAGTTGGGGAAATTAAATTTCAAACGCTACGGCTTAATTGAATTCAATAGCAAATACAACGTCATCATGCGTGATCTGTTCAGTTGTATTGTTTTTGTAAATTTCAATCCATATTATATCATGTTTTGATAGGTTCATATTTATGTTAAATTCCTGTCGCCTTTCATTTTCAGTTGAGTCAAAGCTTTGATTTTGTATATTGGTTCCACTGACTCTGACTTTTAAAGTAATAAGAAAATCAGAATTAGTTAATGAGCCAAAGTAACAATTGATGCCTTTTAAAATACAATCATAAGGTATAATTTGAAATGGATTTGCAAAATTCAAAAATAAGCGACTTGGATGCCGTGATTTTTCGAAGTAAGCCGTAATGAATGTTTTTGATGTTAATGAAGGATTTAATATTCTATGACCATTCATATCCAAATCAGCCTCCATGACCATCTTTTGATTTTCAAAAATGAAAGGTGCATCGAAGACGCTGCTTTCAACATCAGGTTGAGAACCTTTGACACCATATATGATCAACTTTGCGGGTCCTTCTGCAGCTGACTCGGCAGTTCCCCGCCATTTCAGATCTAGAAATATATATTCAGGTGGAGTGATCTCCCATTTATGCATGTGGATGATGGATCTGGCATAATTCGAAAACTTCTTTGTTGATTGCTGATTAATATTCAGACTTGTGCTCACGACATTAACACTCACACCATCCATTGACGCGGGGAAGAATTCAATGCAAATCGTGTATTCTCCGTCTGGGAGTTTGAACATATTGAATCCAAGTCTCCCATCGTATTCATTGAAATGATCTTTTGTGATTTGCAAGTCATAAGCCTTCTTATTGAAAAGATGTGGCGAATTTGGAAAATCACTGATTGCCGTTACTGTCATATTATGTTCAGAGCTGGATTCATCCACATTTTCCATCAGATAGCGGAATGCGTCCTTCGGATGGGAGGTTGACGTGATATGCGATTCATTTACGTATTTTTTAAGCTTGTCTTCTAATTCTATCGTGTGGACTACCACACCTCCTATCTGGCTATCCACATAAGATTTTGACGTGGGTTGATGCTTCAGAGTTGGCGCTGCAATATTGTTGATTTGTTGCGAGTTCATATCCAGGTTTCCGGTCATTGTTCCACCTTCCAACGAAAGCTTTTTCGCGGATTGGGCATCCACATATCTTTTATTTGCGCCTTGGTCGGCAACTTCGGGATCTTTCACGTTAAAAATGGTGTGATTTCCCATATCCAAACTAGTCTCCATTGGAAACGCCTCTTTGTGGCTGAGAAAGATATTCTTGACGTCATTATAAGAAACCAGATTGTTATAATTGGCTCCCAAATCATGCCATGTTTGTTGTTTTGATTGGACAATATTGTATTTCTCTTGGAGGTCAATATTTTTAGATATATTCAAACTTGAACTAGGTTGTATTTTTTGAATCGCATTTTTCAAAGTTACCATATTCACCGCAGAAAGATCATTGTTTTCATCCGTATCCATATTTGTGATTAGTTTTCGATCCATATCAATTTCTCCCGGTAGAATTAATTTATTTCCTCGCAGATCCAAATCTGCAGTCATATGAGTTGTTACATCTAACTTTAAATAATGCGTGTCTCCATACTCTTTATTAACAGCATCTTTTTCTGAAATTGGTGTTTTTAAATTTCTTATATTATTGTTTTTCATATCAAGATTTGCTGTAACTAATGGTAAATGCTTACTAACAAATGTATTTCTTACAAAATTGAAATCAACAACATTGCTCAAGCCAGTAACTTGTAATTTTTTACCTTGCATATCGTAATCACCATCCTCTGTTAATTTAAACCCTACGCCCGGTAATCCACGTTGAGGTGTCGCTGTTGATGTTGACGATGGTAAAATTCCATTTGAGTAACTCATATATATGTTATTTATATTATATTTGTTCATCGAAATTTTTGGTTGTGATTTTCCGTGGCTTATCAATATATATAAAGCTATATGGTTCATTAGTTGCTTTATCATATAATTCTTTTGGAATGTTGTTTTCACGGCAAATTAGACTCTTCTCATTGGCACTAGGAAATTCGTAAATAGAGAAATGTGAACAGTTCAATCTTATGTCTTTTGGTGTCTTATAGTAGCTTTGACTCAGATAAATCACACTGCAATTTTTGTGTCTCCCACGTATAAAAGGCCTACTCTGGGACCTTAAGTCGCCTAAAGTCGCCTTAAGTCGCCTTAAGTCGCCTAAAGTCGCCTTAAGTCGCCTTAAGTCGCCCTTTGTCGCTTAAGGTCGCCTGAAGTCGTTAGGTTTAAAAAGGGCCTGCACACCTTAAAATTGCCCTAAAAGGTTTCACTTTTACTATTTCTTGAATATATAATAATTTTATTGCCCCAAATCTCTTTTTTATTTCCCATATATGATTATATACTGCAAGGGTATGGCCCCATGCAGTACAACACATGCTTCAATAGTCATGCACCATGCCCTAGTTGCTTCAATTATATTTGCTGAACCCTATAAAGGATGGACCTTTTTATTTTTGAGGGGGGGGGGGGGGGGGGCAAATACCAAGAAAAAAAATTCACGCACAGATAAAGTATAGAAAAGTATGGAAAAATCACAAAAAAAAATTCTTGGACAGCCTCAAGATGGTAAAAAAAAATCCATGCTTGCTAAAACAAAATGCCCAACCCCCCACCCCTAAAAATAAAATGGTCCATCCCCAAGGATGGTACACTCATTCATCTTCAAAACATTGACAGCTATTTCTATAGGTTTACTTATATTTCATGGACAAAGTGTTGCTGAAAGGATGAAGTTGTGACTTATATTATAATCAACATTTAATATGAGCAACATCATAAAAAAGAAACACTGCTGATCAGCAGTCAATACTGATATACTGTAATGGTGCAGGCATTCCTTCACCTTCAGGGTATTATAACAACAGTGAGAGCTGTTTTGGATCACTAAGATCACAATAATTTGAAAAGTATTTTGGGGTTAAGCCCAATTATTGCTTATCACTTTTACATTGAGCAAGTAAGCTTGAAAAGATCATAAGCTTAACCAAAGGCAATGTAACTGTATACAAATGTACTTAACTTTTAAGCTTACTTACCCAACGTGAAAGAGCAACCAAAAATCGGCCATTTCTCCCGCATACAACCTCTAAGCTGCGTTCTAGCCATCCAACATTATTCTATTTACAACCAATCGTAACTGAACGTTTGAAAATTTGAAACTTCTATACAACTTGTATATGTCATCTTCTTGACAGTTTGATGAAGCAAAGAATTTAAATCAACCTGTACGCTCAAGATTGCAAAATTTGCGTTGATTATGTTACCATGACGGCTCTCTGTCACAAAGGTCAAAAGGATTTCTTGTTATCAACCATTAAGCAGAAATTTGCAAAGGATTTGCAGCTGCTTCCAGCAGGAAAATTTGCCTCACTCGAGCAAACATGGCCGCCACATTTTTTACCACGTGACTTCTTTTTGCATGGATGCCCACGCGCGCGGGCGCTCGCGCACTCATGTTCAGGAAATTAGGGGCGTGATCCATTCGACCAAAAAATCCGGTTTGAATTTCCGAAATTTTCATATGTCGAATGGAACGGTATTTTCCACTTGAATGAACCGATCTCGTTTCTTTAGCATGCGATGTTGTTGAAACTTATTGTAAATCTTGCATAGTACCTTTTGAAACTTAAGAACACGAGCTCAATTCCACAAACAAGAAATATTCACAACTGGCGGGAATAAGAATTCCGTGCATTGTACATTTTTTTTGCTTAAGTTCATTCAGTTTTGTTTTCAACGTATCAACGGCAGGTTCTATATTTCCCGAATTATCGACAGAAATATCGAAGAAAGAATTCTGTACCGTCAAACGTGAAGAAACAGACTGCGACAATAATAAAAATCTCGTTTTGCCGCCATATTGTAGCTTTTCACAAGGCGACAACTACGGCTGAATTGTTGCACCGAGTAGAAATGCCAAATGGAACAGAAAATTTCCGGAAATTCCAAATTTCCGGAAAAAGGGACAACCTCGAGAGGTTGACCAAAATTTCCGAAACGAATTTTTCGAAAATTTCTGTTCCATTCGATTTTGTACCGGAATTTCCGGAAATTTTGGTCGAATGGATCGCGCCCTAGCACTCAATTGATTCCGCAAACAAAGCCAAAGCTGAAGTGTTGCTGTTTTTGAAATTGAAACACTTTCCCACTTTACAGTACAGCCTGACTAGGCTTCGTGGCTCCCTCTAGGCTACCACTCACGTGCTTTACCTTCGTGGCGTAGATTGTCAATCAAGCTGGCCTGGAAT
Source organism: Cladopsammia gracilis (assembly GCA_022457155.1). Classification (NCBI taxonomy): domain Eukaryota; kingdom Metazoa; phylum Cnidaria; class Anthozoa; order Scleractinia; family Dendrophylliidae; genus Cladopsammia; species Cladopsammia gracilis. The sequence goes on along the minus strand of JAJGOT010000214.1, from coordinate 386,112 downwards.
TTTTGAAATCGTTCTTGTAGCCATTGACAGACTTCCTGCTTGTATTGCGAAAAGAAAACTAATTCCGACAACTCAATTCAAGGTAAGGTAGATGTAAATTTCTGAAATTTATTGGTTAAGCGAGCGCGGGCCGGGAGCTAGTCGCCCGCGGGAGGAAAAGAAACGCGCGAAGCATGGAAACCATCTACGATTGGAAAGGAATTCTGGGAGAATCAAAATGGCGGACGCCAATGTAAATATTGCCAACTCTGTCATTTGCTGTGCATTCATTTGTGATCCATTATTTTCTGGAAATTTTTGAGGTAATAATTAACTTCTACACGGGTAAATCTGTCAACAGCCTCATCAGTAACACTATTTAGTTTTGTTTTGACAGGTTAAATTAAAATGTTGCCAGGTGGAAAAGTGTGAGAGCATTTCGGGCCTGGAAGCAGAACTAATCAACCCTGCTACAAAGTCTCCTACGAGGGTTCGGTTCCCTGTCAGTGGAACATCCAAGTTTTCAGGAGCCGGACAAATAGTTGGAGAAAATGGGAAAGATGCGCTATTGAGAAGGACCCTCGCTTACGGTACCAAATATGATATTGGAATATTCTATTGGACTAAGGCAGGAGAACAACAAATTGGCTGGGTGCCTGACCAAACAGTTTTGGATGTCGTTTGTCAAGCTTTCGAGCCAAAATTGACTGTGCAACTGCCACAACAGTGGCAGATAAATTAACCAAATTTATGTAATTTGTGAAATCGAGAAGTGATTTTGAATTAACTAATTCGATGCCTTTGTTCATTGTTGTAATAAATAAGTCAAGGAAAATGTATGTTAGTTTGATTCAAATCAGGTATCCATTTTTAAGTGAAAAAAGTGGATTTTTTCCCAAGATTTTGTTTGGCAGTGTATATGATCTTTATATTTTTGTATGATTATTGTTTTTATTGCAATATCTTAAAAACATTTAAGCAGCTAACTGAATTTTTTCTCATTCTAGATAAGTAATATTGTTCCTGCCTCTTGTTTGGCTAATAAATGTTCATAATACAATTTAGCATTCATATTATTTATATAATGTTGTTGTTGTTATTGTAATAATTTGAATCTCAGTATAGCTAAAAGGGGCTTTAAAATCTGGAAACTGGAGATTTACGGTCACTTAAGTCTATCTGAGACCAAGTGAACTGATTGTGATAATTTTGTTTATTGAAATATGAGACAAACTATCATGAATGCCAGGATTCATGTCAGGACTCAAGCTGTAGCCCTAACCCTAACTCTATGTCTAACCTGAACTGGCGTCCTTGGTCGCAAACTGACTTAAGTCCTGACTCAATCGGACCTGGCTTGAATCCTGTCTCATATTTCTCTCCAGAGACCAGTGGCTTGGTATTTAGGTATAGTGATGAAGAGACTGTCAATAACTTTTGTTTCATCACTTTTTAGAAACACTTTTATGTTGTCTGAAGTTGCCTTCAGTCACCTTAAGTTGCCTTAAGTTGCCTTAAGTCGCCTTAAATCGCCTTAAGTCGCGTAAAGTCGCCTTAAGTCGCCAATATTTCAAACTGATTTTTCCTTAAGTCGCCTTAAGTCGCCTTAAATCGCTTAAAGTCGCCTAAAGTTACGGCGACTTAAGGTCCCAGAGTAGGCCTTATAAAATAGTCGATTAATGGTTTTTGATTTTTTTCACATACAAAATCATCAAAAATAACCAATTTCTGACTTTCACTATCAAGATCATTTACAGGAATAATCTCGTTATTACTTGCTTCAATAACATCATAACCAACTTCATTACTTATCGGTTGGAACATATCCATAAGATTCTGGTACTTTGACTGCTCTAAGTTTTTCGCATACAGGTATATTTTATCAAAGTACAATAAATTATAAATCATATGTAATAGTGTATTTGTTTTACCAGAACCACTAGGTCCACAAATCAGATTTCGAAAACATTTATTTGGCATGAAATCATATAACTGTTTAAAGTTTGAGACAACATCGTCTTCAACGTCATAATTTGGTATTTTCATTTATATTATATGGGTATATTATTTCAATATAACATGGTGTATAACACGGTGTATAACACGGTGTATAACACAGTGTATAACACTGTGTTAAACGTTATTTTTTATATATGGTTTTCATTTTTATGTAATGTAATAATATAACAATAAATGAGTTTACTTAAGTGGAAAGAACTCGCAAAGAGTAAATCTGATTTAGGGAATAAGATTAATTATGTTCATGATAGAATTACGAAACATGATATTAGTCAGCAGACAAGCCAACAGTCATTGGCGAAGGTATTTAAACCAGTGACTAGTAAATTAGATGATGTTATTGACAGTAATTTAGATTTAAGGATGCCTCCAAGGAAAAAACGACCACTGAAGAAAGGGGAAGTTGGTATTGACTATATGCCTGAAGTTGATCCATATGAAGATATGGATGTAGAAGGTCTGATTGATTTTGGTGATTATGTACCACCACAGCAAGATAAACAACTGGTGCCAAAACCTCCAACATATCAAGAATCTTTACAAGATCTTATGGAAGGAAAGAAGGAGATTTATGTTGATCCTCAGTACTTGCCTCCACCAGCATATGATGAAATTGATTATGCATTAGATGATGAAGATGCGAGTAATGAGATTGATTATGCATTAGATGATGAAGATGCGAGTAATGCGATTTTGGATGATGTTGGTATTGTGAATTATGAAAATGCGGATAAGATATTGAATCAATCAATAATGACACCCCAAAAGACTAAGAAATATCTTAATAAGATTGTAAAGGCTGCTAAAATAAAAAAGAATCAATTAAATGGCTATAAAGCAAATGTTACAAAACAATACAAAAAGGGGGAGATATCATCAGGTGAAAGGCAAATGCAAAACAAAAGAATAGAGAATGCAAGAGTTACTTTAAATGAATACATAAAACATTATGAGACTAAACTGGAAACAATAAAAGGTTCGGGGATCAAAGGCCGGGGAAAAAAACAGAGAGGTGGAAATATTATGTTTTATAATGATATAAAGCAGCTTTTGAAAAAACTTGAATTGATTATTGGTGAAATTCTAGCAGGGAATACCAGCATTGAGATGCGAAATACAGGAGTAGCTATCCTGGATATTTTACTAAAGACTGCAAAAATCAATAGACCACAATATAATAAATTGTTTAGTCAATATTTCAAAATATAATTAATATAACTTTATTATATAAATGGAACGAGAGATAGTATTATCATCTTATAGTGTAAAAAATCAAGGGAATAATAAACCTGAGGATTTTGCAACAAAATTTACTAGACTTATAATTTTAGATCGTAATATGCAATATGTTATTGGTCTTAACAGAATTATCAATATGAGTTTTACATGGTTTAATGTTAATGCTGGATACAACAATCAATTAATCAAATATAGCTCCGATAGTGGTTCAACATTTAACAACATCACCTTTCCAGCCGGAGTATGGAATTATACAGACTTCAATACATATATCAAGAGCATAACAAAGACTGGTGATACGTATCCTATCACTCTTGAATTCGATGATACAACATTTAGGGTCACGGTTACATTAGCTCAGAATTATCGGCTTGATTTGACACATTCCAATTTTAATGATCTAATCGGTTTCGATAAAATAGTATTAACAAGTGGGACAAACATTGGACTAAGGGTTCCAAATCTATCTCAAGATACAGATGTCCTCAATGTTCATTGCGACCTAATTAATGATTCACTCGTCGACGGTCAAGATACCGACATCATTTATTCCTTCTCAACCAGTGTACTCCAACCTAGTTACTCCTTTACCCTCGAACCGCGAAGAGTCACATTTAATCCAGTCAATAAGAATAGTATAAGTAGTATCAGGGTATACATTACTGATGGAAAAAAGAAGATTAGTTAACCTAAATGGAGCAGATACATCTTTCTCACTAATTCTGAAAAGTATAGAATAATATAACATAATAGTATAATGAAACCGTATGAATTCAAAAGATTTTACCATCCAAAACTTGGTCAATTTGTATATCAACACAAAGGGTCAGGGCTTATCGTTGATAATATTTTCAAACCATTAAAGAGTGTGGCATCAGCTGTTTTTAAGAAATTTGCTAAGCCAATAGCAAAGAAGGCGTTAGAATCGGGAATTTCTCACGCTGGAGAAAAACTGGGCAAAAAAGCAGTTGAAAAATCTGGTGATTTGATCATGAAAAGATTGGCAAATTTGAGAAAAGGAGCTACAAGACAAACGGCAAATGTTCCATCCTCACCCATTAAAACAGCAGCAGCAAGATGAAAGTACTGATATGATACTCAATAGATTGATATCAGGATCTGGTGTGAAAAGAAGGCGTAGAATAAGAGTAGTATAGAATCAATAAAATGATTGAAAACATCTATATATTACAAAATTATGGTATATAATTGTAAAATTATGTAACATAATAATATAATGTCTTTTAGAACAAGTGAATATCTGCAAAGATATGAGTTGGTACGATTCCAACTTGATGATGTAATCAGAGCCCCAGCTAACAATCAACACCAAGACAAAAATGGGTATAAATTTACAATTAATGATCGATCGAGCTTTTTCGATTGGTATAATGCTTATTTCGAGGTCCAGTTTCAGGTACAAAAATTAGCTGATGGTACAGCCTATGATGCAGACAGGATTACAGTTATTAATGGAGCCCATAGTTTGATTAGACACATGATGATAAAATCAGCAGGAAAGATCGTATATGACACAGACAATCTACATAAGGTAACTTTTGTAAAGAATTTGCTGGAATATAGTGACGATTTTGCTCGTAGTGTTGCCAAAAACTCTCTTTGGTATTTGGACACAGATGGCACATCAGCAAACACAAATACAGAGTTTGAGTCCAGGCGACTTTTGACTAGAGAGAATGCTAATTTCAATGATATCATACCTCTTAATCGTTACAGTTTCTTCGAAGAGCTAGAAGATCGAATGTTAGTCCCAATGCAACTACAGTTTAATATACAGTTACAGAATGACAATGAATTAATCTATAAGGCCGGTGCAGCAGATGCTGGTCGAGTGGTCATTGATAGATTGCTACTTTGGGTGCCAAAATTGACACCAAAAGACAGTCTCTACGATAAGTTTGTTAGTTCTTTTTTGAAAGATGATAAATGGACATATCTGAGAGAAATGTATGAGGTGTCCGCACCAACACATGGCAGTGGATTCTTCCAGATATCATCCAGTATTGATAATGTTAAGGCTATCTTTGTATATCTACAACGAGCTAAAACAAACGATGCAGAAGAGAATCCGTACCTGTTTGACACTTTCAAAGTAAATTCGGATGATGATGCTTGCAGTCTTACAACATGCAGATTGGAATACGGTAACGGTGTATTTTACCCAGAAACCGAGTATGACAGTGAGAGTAAAGTAAGAATCTACAATGATTTAATGTCTTATGCGATGAGAAGGAATGATTACAACACCGGAACCCAGTTGAATCTAGCTATAATTATAATAGTCTCTATCCACTAATCTATTTCGATCTATCATATCAAGCAGAGAAAGTAACAAGAGACCCAAAACAGTTGATTTTTAGGTATAAACTCAATGCTAATAGTGCTGCAAATAGTCCTTTCAGCGTACATGCTATAGTCCTATATGAAGAGACAGTTGTCATTGACAAAGTGGGAAATGAATTGGTTATAGTGTAAAAAGTAATAAATTACTAATCAAATAATATCATTATTTCATATATGTTTTATAACCAGATAATTATATAACATATATTATATACAACAAATGACTCAACTTTATGAGATTAATGTGAAATTGTCTGACAATCAAAAGAAAAATCTGAGTACTGCTTACCACAAAAGGGAAACAATTATTCTAAGACTTACGAAGGACTCTCTTCGTGGTAATGATACTCTACATGTCCCGGCAATGGTAAAGAATAGATTGGAGAAAAATCGGGGATTGAAGAAGAGGATGGTTATTAAACTAGCTAAGACTAATATTAGGAAACAAATCGGTGGTAGTTTATTGACTTCCATTCTAACTCTAGGTAAAGCTTTAGCACCAACCCTAGGAAAAACCCTTGGTCTATCAGCTCTTGCTGGATTGGCTTCAGAAGGTGCTTCTCAAGTGGTTAAATCAATCTCTGGAAGAGGTGTACAGTCGGGTGGTTTTCTTATACCCCAAGATAAAATTAATAAGCTGATAGAATATAAGCATCTTTTATCGACGAAACAAAAACAGGATATATTGAATGCCCTTCAATCAGGTTCAGGTGTTCATATCACACCAACAAAAACACAATCAGGAGGATTTTTAGGCACTCTGTTGGCAAGCATTGGTGTCCCACTCCTTCTAAATGCTTTAACTGGTAAAACTGGTAGTGGTGCTCCTAGAATCGGAACTAGTAAGAAAAAAGCTGGTAGAGGAGCTCCAAGACTAGGCATATACAGACCACCTCCATTTATAGGTACATGGGATAATCCAATTGGTATGGGGATTAAAAAAAAAGCTCCAAAAAGAGGCGAAGGCTTGCTATTAGGGAAAAACAGCCCATTCAATGGCATCCCACTACTAGGGGCAATACTGTAAAACCGAAATTCCACAAAGACATCCCGTTAAGTAATCATGATCTAATAAAATGGTGCAGATATTTAAACATCCCAATCAGTGATGTTCTGTCAAGGGATGAAAGAGTTCCACATAATCATAGCCAAGCATTATTTATTTACAATCTAGAACCTAGTTATATGGCAGGATCTCATTGGGTTACAACTTATGTAAAAGACAACGTGATAAATTATTTTGACAGTTTTGGTATGCCTCCATTTCAAGAGATCGTAAATCATGCGAAAAGAAGGAATATGACACTGCTTCACCAAAACAACCAAATCCAAAACATAAAAACGTCTACATGTGGCTACTTCTGTTTATACTTTCTGAACGAAATGAATAAGGGGAATTCGTATTATAATTTATTGCAAGTATTTGACATATATGATACAATGAAGAATGAGAGATTCCTCGAACATTATTTCATAAATATCTAACTCATATATAAAAATGACGAAAAGTTATTGTGTTAGACAGAAGAAAGTCACTGAATGTGTTCCAGGAAGCGAACGATATGTGAAAACTAAAAATGGTCGAACTATGTTGAAATGCACTTGCGCTGAATTCGAATGTGGTATAACAAAAACCAAATTTGTCAAAAATAAGGGAAACTAAAAGGCCCGTCTGAAGGGGCGGGCTTATTTGATATTGAAGGAAGTCATTCATTGAGCGAAATAGCTTTGAAAGGTGGGGTTAAAGGGCTATATAATCTTGGCCGTATTGGTTTAAGTAAAGCGATTAAATCAAATTTGGCTAAACAAAAGATCAAAGGTATGGCTAACAAATATCTGGATCAAGCTTTGGATAGTATTACATCAGATTTATCAAAGAAAATAGATCCTTTACACAAAGGCGGTGCTATTGATATACATAAGGCCATTGGGAAGCTTCCGAAACCAAAAGGAGGGTGGACATTACCCGGTCATAAATATACTGGCCCATATAATGATTTAAAGAGTCAAGTGAAATATGACCCAACAACTGGCCAAATATTAGAAATATATGACCAACCTACAGGAAGAACGGATGCCATTGCCATGCAGCACGATGTTGATTATAGTGTTTGTAAAGACGACAGAAAGTGCAAGAATAGAGCAGACAGAAAAATGGTCAAAGCTTTAGATGAAGTACCATATGATGAGAGACAATGGGGTCATTTTTTGGCTAGAAACACGATTGATATAAAACAGAAATTAGGCCTTGGTGTTAAACAAAAAAGGAAGCCAAAAAACGGTTTGCGGCGTTGAGTAAAAATGATTGGGCTCAACAATTAGCCGATGAATTACATAAGCCAATCAAACGAAAATTTAAAACAAGAAGAGTTATTGTTAATGGAATAGATGATATTTGGAGCGCTGACCTTGTAGAAATGCAGAAGTTTTCAAAATGGAATAAAGGATATAGATATTTGTTAAACATCATTGATGTGTTTTCAAAATTTGCTTGGAGCATTCCTATTTAAAATAAAACAGGTGATACAATCACTGAATCATTTGATGATGTTATTAAAAAATCAAAACGGAAACCTAAATTTATTTGGGTAGACCAAGGATCTGAATTCTATAATAAAACTTTCAAAGACTGGTTAAAGAAAAATAATATTGAGATGTATTCTACTTTCAATGAAGGTAAAGCTGTTGTTATTGAGAGATTTAACAGAACATTAAAATCTAAAATGTGGAAACAATTTACAGCTCAAAATACAACACAATATTTAGACATGTTACCAAAACTATTAAATGAATACAACAGTACAAAGCATTCAAGTATTAAAATGAAACCTATTGAAGCTAGTAAAAAGAATAATGAAGGAACTGTTTATTTCAATCTATATGATATGGAACCATCATCATCAAAAGTAAAATTCAAAGTTGGTGATAAGGTTAGAATTTCAAAGTATAAAAGAAAGGTATTTGATAAAGGATATACACGTAATTGGACTGAAGAGGTATTTACAGTTGATAAAATCCAATACACAAACCCTATTACATATAAGTTAAAGGATCTTAATAATGAATCAATAGAAGGATCTTTCTATCAACAGGAGTTATTGAAAGCTAAACAAGATGTTTTTCGTATAGATAAGGTTATCAAAAGAGACTATAAGAAAAAAACAAGCTTTGGTATCATGGTCTGGTTATCCAAAAGAATTTAATTCATGGATACCGTTAAAAGATGTCAAAAATATATAATGTTTATATATATCATGAGTGGCATTGAGAAATATATCAAAAAAATAAATTTTCAAATTCAGGAATGTGAAGATGAAATAGGCAATCTTCATGATAAAATATATGATAATGAGCGTAGATTGGATCTGTTACAATATAAAAAGAAATTATTGAAACTTTATCATAAAAAAATACATGAAATTGATGAAGATATAACATTGAAACAGTTATTGAATATTATCTGCAATGAGATAGAAAACAATAGATACGATGATGAATGTAATGTGTTGAAACAAACCAAAGTGGATAATGTCAAATATCTCAAACGTGAAAATAATATTTTTGCAGTAATGCAGTAATGCAGATTTCGAGAGATTGAGAGACATTCATTTGATTAATGAGACTTGGCTTTAAAAAATACAATCAGTAACATTAGAACACTAATCAGGGATTTAAAGGATATGTGAGATGATTTAAACATAATTATCTAACATATATATAAGTTCTCAGTTCATACTGTATAGTGTTCATACTTCTCAGTTCATACTGTATTTGTTACTTTTTGGTAGCCAAAAACATAATTATTTATGGCTATTCATTTTACATTTTTTATTGTGAATATATTTATAATTATTTTTGTATGTATTATCACATTTTGGACATTTATATTCTTTGTTTTGCCATCTTTTGACAGCTTTCATTTGGTGTTTCTTTTTGTCTTCATCTGAGACTCTTTTTGGTCTTTTGTTATCTGATGTTTTGTAGTTATCAGGCATATCCTCTTTTTTGATATACTCAAATTTATAAAAATCTCCATTTAATTTTGATACACCTGATTTACAATTATTAATACCTTCACATGTCATTTTAACAATACCAGCATTTATTTGGAGATGTTGTTGAACAGCATACATACTATTAAAATATGAAACTTCTTTTGTGACAATATTAGTTGCTTTCACACACTTTTTATTTTCACGATTTTTGGCAACAAATGAATAATCTCGATTCTTAGCTGATTTTTTACAATTCTGTTGTTGTGTCATTATTTGTAAATTACATAAGCGATTGTCTTCCTTATTATTATTAATATGATCAATCACTTTTCCTTCAGGAATAAGACCATTGAAACATTCCCAAACGAATCGATGGACATAATATGATTTTTGTTTACCACCATATTTTCTCACTAAACACATAAGGTATCCATTATTATGATGATTACCTGTGTGAGGTACCTTCTTGATGATATTGATTACATTTCCATTATCATCTGAGGCATATAAATCATAAACTGGGTGAACAGAATAAACGCACTCGTTGATTTCAATCTTACTCATTATAATATAGTATTACATAATATTCCTTTAAAAGGGTTTAGATTCATGAAATGGCTTAAAGAGATATCACTTATATAATATATAGAATGGAAAAAATAATCTCATATAATAATATGAATAAAAGTGATCTCAAGAAATTGAGTAAATCACAACTAGTTAAACTGTTAATGAAACAGAATGCTAAGACAACCCCAAAAGTTGTAATAGTAGATGACGAAAAACAACATAGGAGACCAGTTCCTACACCAAGAAAATCTGTTAGGCAGATAGTTAAAAACTATGAAGACAATATTATTTTACCACCTATGGAGTTCAGAGATGATTACAAACCAGTTCCAGCACCAAGGACAAAGAAAATAAAACCAATTCCAACACCTAGAACTAAAATAGAGCAAACAGACAAAGCTCTAAAAGGTTATACTAAATCCTTCGAAATTACATTAAAGAATAATAAAGACCCTTTAACACAATTACAACAAACAAGAAAAGGTATTGAAAACCATTTTAAAACCCTACTAAGTGATACAAAAGGAATTAAATTTGTTGAATCACTTAAGGTCACATTTGAGAAACTAGCTGGTGATGAAATAGTGTCTAAGACTGTATATTTTAACAGTGTGGCTCAGACGATTATTAACCACATAGAAATCGCTGAAGCGTTACAATTGTCTAAACAACAGATATTAAATAGTGCAGCTCAATGGATTTCTGAGGGTTCTGGATGGACAATTAGATCTATTGACAACCACTATATTAATATTGTTAAATACGAACCATTAAAGGGATCATCTTACATTCAATTACCTTCAGAACTAAGAAATAGTGCTAAGGGATTGATAAACATGAAAAATAAAGACAATGAGTGTTTTAGATGGTGTCATATAAGGTACTTGAACCCTCAAGACAAATATCCACAGAGAATCAAAAAAGTCGACAAAGATTTTATTGAAAAATTACATTACTCTGGAATTCAATTCCCAGTGACTGTCAAACTGTATAATAAAATAGAAAAACAAAATGAAATCAACATCAATGTATTCGGTTATGAGGAAAAGCAACCATATCCTTCTATGTATCCAAAGAAAAGTACGAAGATCATATGAACTTGTTATTGATCACAGAAAACGAAAACAAACATTATGTATTAATAAAAGACTTCAATAAATTCATGTACAATCAGACGAAACACAAACACAGAAAACATTTTTGCATGCATTGTCTACAATGCTTCAGTTCTGAAATAATCCTTAATAATCATAAAGAAAACTGTATTGTAATTAATGGTAAACAAGCTGTAAAAATGCCTAAAAAAGATAATAACATATTAAAATTTAACAATTATCATAAACAGTTAGCTGTTCCATTTGTAATCTATGCTGATTTTGAGGCTATTACAGAAAAAGTACAAGGATGTCAACCAAACAATGATAAATCATATACTGAATCATATCAAAAACATAAAGACTGTGGATATGGATACAAAGTCGTCTGTTGCTATGATGATAAATACAGTAAACCAGTTCAGGTCTATAGAGGCGAAAGAGCTGTATACAAATTCATGGAAGCTATGCTGGAGGAAGTTAAATATTGTAAGAAGGTTATGAAAAAAGAATTCAATAAGCCATTAAGAATGACCAAAGACGATGAAGAGGAATTCCAAAAAGCTGATAAATGCCATATATGCGAGAAAGAATATAACAAAACCGATCTAAGAGTAAGAGATCACTGTCATATAACTGGTCAGTACAGAGGATCCGCTCATCAAGATTGTAATTTAAAACTCACAATAAAACCAGAAGAAATTAAAATACCTGTGATATTCCATAATCTCCGTGGGTATGACTCTCATTTCATCAGCAAGAGATCAGTGAAATAGTCAAGAAGCATACATATACAAATAAAAAAGGTGAAAAATGTCAAATGAATATCAATGCAATTCCGAATAATATGGAAAAGTATATGGCTTTCATGTTGGGTAATCACTTAACCTTTCTCGATAGTTTCCAATTCATGAGCTCTGGTTTGGAAAAACTAGTGAGTAATCTACCAAGAAAATCATTAAAATATACCTCTCAAAAATTCAAAGGTAAAAAGCTTGATCTGATGGCTAGAAAAGGAGTATACCCTTACGACTACATGGACAGTTATAATAAATTCGATGAAAAGCTACCACCGAAAGAAGAATTTTACAGCATATTAAATGATGAACATATATCAGACGAAGACTATAAACATGCCCAAAATGTGTGGAATACATTCTCTCTTAAAAATATGGGTGAGTACCATGACTTATACCTTAAATCTGACATCATTCTGTTAGCTGATGTATTCGAAAACTTCAGGAAAACATGCCTAGAATACTATAAACTTGATCCATGTCATTATTTCACATCTCCCGGTTTGTCATGGGATGCTATGCTAAAAATGACTGACATTAAATTAGAGCTTATGGTCGATATTGATATGTTTCAATTTATTGAAAAGGGCATGCGTGGCGGAATCAGCTATATAGCCAACCGCTATGGAAAAGCAAACAATAAATTCATGAAAACATATGATGAGAAGGCGCCCTCAAAGTATATCATGTATCTTGACGCCAATAATCTGTATGGCTGGGTAATGAGTCAATACCTTCCAACAGGCGGATTCAGATGGATGACACAAAAACAGATCGATAAGATAGACCTAGCCAAGTATAAAGAAGATAGTGAGAAGGGTTTGATACTGGAAGTAAATTTAGAGTATCCTGAAGGGTTACACAATCTTCATAATGACTACCCGCTAGGACCGGAAAAGGTTAAAGTAACTGAGAGTATGTTGTCTGGGTATTGTAAAAACATCGCGAAGAAATATAAAATATCAACTGGTTTAAGTCATAAATTGATACCAACCTTGAAGAACAAAGAAAAATACGTGCTCCATTATAGGAACCTTCAATTATACACTGATCTTGGTTTGAAAATAACTAAAGTCCATCGAGTACTAGAGTTTGATCAATCTCCTTGGTTAAAACAGTACATCGACTTTAATACAGAAAAAAGGAAGAACGCAAAAAATGCTTTTGAAAAAGACTTCTTTAAACTTATGAATAACTCTGTATTTGGTAAAACGATGGAAAATATTAGAAAGCGAGTAGATGTAAGACTAATCACCGATGAAAAAAAACTATTGAAATATGCCAGTAAACCAACGTATGTTAGTAGTAAGATCTTCAACGAAAATCTAGTAGCTGTGCATAAGATCAAAGAAACACTTACCCTAAACAGGCCGGCATATGTGGGTATGTGCATCTTAGATTTAAGCAAGACGTTAATGTACGATTTCCATTATAACTACATTAAAAAGAAATATGAAGACAAAGCCAAGTTACTCTTCACAGACACAGACAGCTTGACCTATGAAATCGAAGCTGAAGATGTATACCAAGACTTTTGGAATGATAAAAATAAATTCGATAACAGCGACTACCCTGAAAGCTCCCCGTATTTTGATAAGACAAATAAAAAAGTTATTGGTAAATTCAAAGATGAAGCCGCAGGAGTTCCTATTTGTGAATTTGTTGGGTTGCGATCCAAAATGTATAGTTACATAAAAGATAACCAAAAAGGAGGAAAGACAGCCAAGGGAATCAAAAAGAATATTATCAAAAATAATATCAAGCATCAAGATTATAAAGAAACGTTATTAGGAAATAAACAGATGCATCACACTATGAAAACAATAAGAAGTCAAAACCATAAATTAGGAAGTTATGAAATCAATAAAGTATCACTCAGCTGTTTCGATGACAAAAGGTATATATCAGATGATGGTATAAATTCATATGCTTATGGACATTATAAAATCAAAAAGAATTAAATCCTGTGTCACGCAAAGGATTCTATTATGTGGAATCACGCAATGGAATAAACGCACCATTTTGTTTTTATTAACATATAGTTTCATTTGATTTTTCTATATTTTTTAATCCAACAGATGGGAAGTAGTTAAGACTTGGCTTGGCATCAGATCAGTTTTGCAAAACTGATCTGGTGCCGCCAAGTCCTTAACTACTAGTTCGTCCAGACGGATTATCCGTCTCCAGTATAAATCGACCCATTATTAGATATCGATGAAATATCAAGAGAAATTAGGCATTTTTCACCACTTAAAAACTGGCATTTCTCCTCCTTTAAACCTTCAAATCTCATTGAAAATAGTCAATTTTTGACGAAATAAAATTTCAAATCAAATTAATACCAAATGTAACAGTAAAAAATATTTTAAAAAGAAATATACGGAATGTACAGACAGAATAGCATCATTCACCAGAGTCCGTCACTTTTGCACGCACGTTAAGGAGCATAATTAGCAAAACAACGCTTTTGCACGTGCATTAGGGGCGGACCATTAGAACTCTTGGGGGGGGGGGGGGGTGACAATTACCGAAAAAAAAATCCTGCAAAGGAAAATTGTCTCAAAAAAAATTCCTGCAAGCAGTTGACCATAAAAAAAATAAAATCCTGCAAGCTAACTGGCTGTATCACGATTTTCAGATACTTTTGTCTGCTTTTGAGACGTCAATATAAAGTCGTATTGTCGTCTCAAAAACCAGCCTGTGATTGGTTGAAAATTTCCCGCGGCAATTTAATGGGTTCCTTGCGTAGAAAACCAAAATTTAAAATTATCTTCAAAGAAGGGCAAAAAGTGTTGATTACTTTGTCAAGTTTGGCAGATAAACAACGCTGTATTCAATACAACGACCCTTTCTATCGAAGGTTAACGATAAGATGAGTTTAAAAGCTGCTTTTGTTCGTTTGAGCGGTTTGTTTACATTGAGTTATGCTGTGCGCGCGCTATCACGCCATCAAAACTTGAAACAAAGATTTGGGCTAAAACCTCGACCGGTTTGCGTTATTTACTCATTTTTTCGACGTTTGTAACTTTGAAAAACTTCGAAAAGATGTTCTATCAAATTTGTTCGATTTCAATGACCAATTTATAGCGTGAAAAGTCCGTGTTTTTAAATCTTTTTGTGCTAAACAAAAATATGATAACGCGTACAAAACATCGTGTACGTCAGCTCGTGACTAGTAAGAATTTCAGTTTTGATCAGCACAAGTTATCTTCAGTTTTGCTTTCTTTTTGCCTGAAAAACAGTTGAATCGTGATACAAAACTAATGTCGATTTTGAGACGGCAATGCTGCATTATATTGACGGCGTTGGAAGAAAATATATTCTCCGTATTGGGCTCCGTCGCTTCGCGACTCCGCCCAATACGGAATATATTTTCTCCCAACTAGCCGTCAATATAATGCAGTATTGCCGTCTCAAAATCGAAATTAGTTTATAATATATACATATATTTATTTATTTATTTATTTATTTATTTTAAACTGCCTCAAAGGTCTATCTGGTACATGTACCGATATCTTAATATAACCAAAACCTTGTTTATGTACATATTTTAAAACACTGTAAACATCATGAAATATGTAAGGACGGACCATTATTTTTTTGACGGGGGGAGGGGGGGGGGGAGTGGAGGGGGGTTGGAAAATTTTCGCTTGCAAACATTTTTTTATATGCGGCACCTGCTGTAAACAATTTATTTTCCGTCCAACTGCAATACTTCCAGCAAACAATTTTTTCTTTATTTTTTACTTGCATACAATAGCAAAGCGCACAAGTGACGTCAGTACTCATGTTTGTCTGAGTTTATAATTTATTCTTGTTTATTCTTGCATTTCTGACAATAAAAATTCCTTATTAGGAATCCCCCGAGAGTCACTTTTGGTTTGTTTGTCTGAGTTTTAGTTCTATAAATAGTAATTGTGCGCTACGCTATTAATTTCAGTGTTTATAGCCTCTGCAAACAATTTATTTCAAAATTTTCCAACCCCCCCCCCCCCGTCAAAAAATAATGGTCCGTCCCTAACCTGCTCTACTACACACAAGTATTTTTTTAAATTCATTACAGATTGTCCAACCGTCCCGATTTCGTCGAGATTACGCCGATTTTGCTTGAAAATCCCGAATCCCGACCAATATGTGATCGGGATAGGAAAAATCCCGATTTTGACATTCAAATTCTCGTAATACTTACTATACAAAAAGACGAAATTGCGTATACTTAACTCTGATATCCAGATAAACTAAAGAAACAGCAAGAAATATAAAATGAAATCGAGTACTTGTATGTGGAGCCACACAAAGAGACGCAAAGCGACGAGAAGCAACATCAATTTGCCAAACATTTTTGACAGAAATTGTTGCTCAGAACACTAGAAATGGAGTTTCAGAGCATCAAGATTTCAAAATTTTCTGGTGGGCCATGCCCCCAGATCCCCCTAGCGGCTCGCGCCTTTGGCGCTCGACCACTCCATCTCAATTCTTATTTCTCCCCATTTTTTTTATGCAAAGGTTCGACAGTCTGACTTAAATCTACTCTCCAGCGTTTAATACCAAAAATGGATTGGGCCAAGTATAAAAAAAGTTGGAGCTTGCACGCATTTATAAAGAAAATCTGAAAAAAAAAAAAAAAAAAAAAAAACCTGCAGGCTTGCACCTCCCCCCCAAAAAAAAATCCTGCAGGAAACTCAGGCCGAAAAAAAAATTCATACACTGAACATTTTTTGACCCCCCTCCCAGGATTTCTAATGGTCCACCCCTTAGAATAAAAAACAAACAATTTTACACGTGCATTTAGTTTAATTAGAAAAAGCACATTTTGCACGTGCATCGATTAATCGTCACATGTGAAAACTAAAATTAGTATTTTTCACTGTAAGCGGTGAAGAGATCGCATCTTAGAAAATAGGGAAATTCTGGTATTTCATCTATATCTATATAATAAAATGAGTTTTCACTTGAATAATCACACCACATGATTTTGTCCACAGACTCAAAAGTTAAAACAGTAAGTAATTGACTTTATCAGTAATTGACTCTGGGAATACAACAACAAACAACAATGTATTCTTAGTATAATAATGAAAGAGTTGACTGATTTGTTTGCCCTGCAAAATGGAATGGAATGGAATGGTTAAGCTAGAGGCCAGGGAGATAAGGCATAAAAACTGCTAGAGAGAGTTTTAATAAACTATTAGTACATGAGGCACCTGATTTTTCTAAAAATTTTAAGGAAAAATCAGACATTACGCCACCACTAACGTTCCTTGTCTCATTTTATTTAAAATACCATGATTGATGTGCTGTTAGAATACAGTACAAATATTGTAATGTAATAAACAAAATTACATTTATTCAATATTTTACTTACATCATGCTGAACTTTTTCTGGCACTATTGCCTTAACAGCCAAAGCATCTAAAATAATATAACAACATCAATTAATAATATTCTTAATTGATGCTATCAATTAAACATTTCAATGAAACATAAATTTAAATGGTTCATTTTTCGCGTTTGTGGCTAACATATAAGCTGTGGCCTATTCAAGCCTTAATAAACGACTTTGGGGCTAGTTTTATTCAAGCCGCAGCTCCTGTAAGACAGGAGCTTGCTCGTATAAATGGGTTCGCGGCTTGTTCGTGGCTTATCCAGGCCGGAAACGCGAACCGTGCAAGCGTAAGTTTTGTTTTTTAGCATGCATTGCGTGACAGCTTGCGCGACGACACGTTTCGTAATCCTGAGAGCTGCGAGAAAAAGACTGAAAAGAAAATTAAAGAAAAGAGTCAACTAAAGGTGGATTCATCAAACACTCCAAAGGTAAAAGTTCGAAAGTTACATGGAATTACGTCGAAGAACGATAATTTCTGCAGGAAGAATAAGACAACTGCATGACTGCCGCCGGGGTAAACTTTTTACAGTTTCGAAAGGTGTTTTTGAAATTCAGCTCAGGGACAAATAATATAACTGTTAATGTTTACGTCGAATTTAATGTTATTTCTGACATTTAACATCAAAGTATAATGTACAAGACGCGAAAACATTTCAGGACTTTGCCATTATTTCTACTTCAATTTACAATACGCAGTTTACAGCTTAAGGATAATCAATTTAAGAAATACTAAATACAAACTGTGAATAGTCAACTGATTCGTAAAGAATATTACTTGGAGGTGGAAACAAGTAGTTGAATAATAAATGAGTCCTTAATTGACGTCATCTTATTAGCAGTCTCTATAACTCACTAATGCGAAGTTAAAAAAAAAAAAGAAATATTTCACTATTCAACTATTCAATGTACATAGAGTTGATTAAGCGACAAAGCATTTTGGGGGTTAGGTGCACTTTAAAGGAAATCTCGGCTAGAAAACATATTTCTTCTAGATCATTAGTTCGTGCCATTGTTAAACTGGTTTACGGGTTTTGAAGGTGATTACAATATTTAACTCTTGAATATTGGCATTTTGTTTCTGCATTACCAAAGTTTGATATCGATGTTCACTTTTTATTAAACAAGCGCTATGTTTTCGTTTAAATCTTCTTCATGTTCGCTAATATTTT
>JAJGOT010000214.1:217500-360000 GCA_022457155.1 Cladopsammia gracilis | reverse complement strand
TCTGCCATTTAACCTCAGGCAAAGTGAAATCAACATTTTTGCCCTTCCTTTGAAATAATTTTACATTTAATTTTGTTATGAAACCTTGCAGACTTCAATAGCGATAACAAAAGAGCTACAATTTTTGTTGAACCGTACTTAATCCTGCACATCTTTTGTTTTTTTGATCACACGCTATGTCTGAATAACCTAATAGCACCATTTCTATTGGTCAGTTGCTCGAACAAAAGATCACCATCTATTGTGGTGTGCAGGGTCAAGGCCGAAAAACGATAACAAAAACATCGAACAAAGACATTTCTCAGGTTTCATAACCATTGCACATGGTTTTGTATACGAGAAATCCAAAATTTGCCACGGTGAAATTTTCAACTAATCACAGGCTGGTTTTTGAGACGGCAATATACCAAAGTTATAATTATTGACATCTCAAAAGTTGGCAAAATTATCTGAGAATCATTAGATGACCAGGTCACACCAGTGATGACATGTATGACACAGAATTTGAATTAAGTGAAACAAACATATAAATTTAATAATGCCTTAATTCCACATTTCTGCTTTTAAACTGCAATTGAACAGAGTTCACATACCGTGGAGTTCCGAAAGTAGTTTTCCCCTAAAAGTCAGCAGAAAGTAACGGCTACCCGACTGTAACGTTAATTTTCGGACCTTTCTAGTAATTCCCGAAAGTTATGGCCCACATGCGAAAGTTACGGCCGACAGAACTGGTGATACAAACATCAGTTGCTATTAACAGATGTTCCTTCCACGATGGTCGATTGCACAACTGAACCGCGACGCAAAAACGCGAAACTCGTTCAGATAGCGGGCTAGTTTATAAACGATCAAGTTGTACTGCTCAACAGGCTTCTAATGCTGTGTTTACATCAGCACCGAAACAATAAGAGTAAATATGTTTCAACGAAACACGTTTCCCGTAAACATGTTTGCAACACACGCTTCACGTCTGCTTCTATAATTTATGCTGTTTTACGAAACAAGCATATTGCAATAAAGCTCGCATAAAATCTTTATAATTACACATGAACCGAAAATAAAACAGAGCTCAAATTTGCTGTTGCATGATTTGTGGTTTTATTTCACTTGTCAAGCCCTTCGGGAACGAAGAGCATTACAGCGTTCAACAAGGAGACGACATTTGCGCTAACGTGTTTCGTCTGGCTTAGATCGAAACTACTTCGTGAGGCTGTTGCTATCATGCTCAGAATAAACGTGTTTCGATCATAATTCGCGCAATGTGCCGCCTGATGAGAACAAATTTCACAGTGAAACTTGTTTCATTCGTGATCAGACTAAACAAGTTTCGCCCTCGTGTGAACACAGCATAAGACTGATGAAATGCGCGAAAACACTGGGTATGGAAGATAATTCGTCCCCGTTAATTAATCCGTCAAAGTAAAAGAGTCTGAAGATACATTTCAGTACAGTTTCCTAGCTAAAACGTCAAATGAGCTGAGTACACGAACCTGTTAAACCAAAGTATTTCCGAGTCCTCCAGGAGATTGCTCGGAAATTCCTCGTTTTACTGCCAAGAAAATAGATATCTGCTAGGAAACAAAATTAAACCAAACACTTCTACAAGTTGCAAAATCTGAATTTTGACTCTAAAATCCTTATATGGAGTGCGCGATAAAGCGGAAATCTTTATTATTGCTCAAAGCAGTGGAACGTGTGGGCCAATATGTTCTACTGTATTTTGAATGTTTCTTCGATTGATCTATGCATGGTTTCTTGCTCGTAAAAATAGTCCTCCGAGCAATGTACAAGTACATTCACATCCCAAAACTCTGATTTGAAACAATCGGTCGGGTTCAGGATGCTAGCAGTCCCTCTCTGGATAGTCGAGCGGGCGAGCATCACGCGATCGGCGATCGCGACCGAATTAGGAGTTAGCGAAAGCGACGTGAAGCGAAAAGAGATAGCAAACGAGGAGGGACTGAGAAAGAGGCGGGAAAAGAGTAGTCTCCTACGCAGCTAATATTTGTGACGTCACGCAACGCTCCTGCGTTGCGGCTACTGAGGAGACTAAGGGAAGAGCTGCATTTTTTTTTTTTAAACGAATGATACACGGTTCAACATCGTTCAACATTTGTTGTTGTTGCAACTTATTGAATGAGTGGAAAACTCATTCGACGTGTCAAATGACCATAGCATGATACACCACAGGTAACCCAAGCTCCTAGCCGTATTTTGAGTATCTTTTATGAGTTTTGTAATATGATCGTCACGTGAATGTTGCGTAACAGTGGCGCTTTGTGTGAGAAGCCTTCTAGCGTATTAAAGAGAGGACATCAGTGGAACTAAAATACTATGAAATTGCTATTGAAATGGCCTAAATCCCCACGCATACACAAGACCATGATACAACACGGAAACAAGGTAAGGCATTTTTATGTTATTTAGCTGTTACTCGATGTTTCAGAGGAGTGACGTGACGATTATATTACAAAACTCACAAAAGGAACTAAAACTTACGGTTTCTCGCACTATGAGCTTGGGTTACCTGTATTTAACAGACACGTGCAGATAATTCTGATAAGATCTGACGAAATGATTGGGCAATGATTGGATTGTTTCTAAGTTAGGTTTATGCCATCTAGCCGCATGGAAATGCAATATTCGTACACAGAATTACGCGACCGTCTGCACAGTACATTTAGACAGTACAAAAGTTCACAAAAACAACTTCTTTTTCCCTGTCTAGAATGACAGTATGACTTATTTCCGAATAAAATGCACCTGTTGGGCATCAAAAATTGCCCGAGAAACGTATTTGGAAATCACAATTGCAAAAAATACACAAACATATTCGCATAAGGCGACGCGAGTGAAGTTAAAACTATAAAAATTCAAGTCTTGTTTTGTTCAGTTACATAAAATCGCTTTTCAACCTATGTAATGAATGAACAAACACATGAAAATGTACAACACAATCTTCTTTCGAAAACTTTTATTCAAATCTCAATAAGTTTATGTTTAAAAGCAAAACGCGTACCATTTATAGCGCATCGAGGCCGAACTGTCTTTGAAATTTAAGAAATCAATGCAACTGAATTTGAACACGTTTTATACACAATTCTCCAAAACTAACGACAAAAAAAAAATTAAGTCAATCACAGATTGATATCAACATAAATTGTCATCGAAAAATGCATTTTCTTTTACCTTTTAATCCCTCGACTGCTTGGAAATTGTTTAAATCTCCGCTTCTTCAGTTCTGAAACCCGAAGTGAGAAACATCTCCCGCATTGATAAAAACGTATGAAGTTCCTCGAAGCAAGATTGTATCCCTGAAAGCTCTTCTTTTTCCACTATAACAGAATAAAACATATAGCGGCTTCTGAGTATCCCTAGCCTGCGAGCAAGCTCTCGGGTTCCGGTTTGGGGGAGGGGGAGGGGGAGGGGGAGGGAAAGGATCGAGAGCTTGCAACGATGTTTTAGAAGTTTGAATGTCTCCGCTCAAAATGTGTGCAGAAAACGATGATTGGTTGAAATTTAATTTGTTGATGACGTTGTCATTCTTCGTGCGTCGTGATCAAGACAAACAAAATGACGGAGAGCGGAGGAGATTGCATTCATAAAGCGTGCGAGAATTTTTCTAAATATCTGAAGTTTGTTGTGGAATTGAAACCCGAGCAACGTCAAGCAGTTGAAGCACTACATAAAGGTAGCGATGTCCTCGCTGTTTTGCCGACGGGCTATGGCAAAAGCTTTATATTTCAATTGTTTGCTGCCGCTGCTGCAAATATTGGAAGAAGGCAGCATCAAACAGTGTTGTTTGTCTTTCCGTTACAAAGCATCATCGACGACCAGGTAGCAGAAGCCAGAAGTATTGGAATGTCTGCGGCTCTTGTTGCCTATGAAGAATTAAGATCGGCGAAGTTTCAGCTTTCTTTTGGGTCAGCCGAGAAAATTATCGATCAGCATTTGTGACCTCTCACACGAAAACGATACTAAGGGCTTTCCGTTCGAGTCGTTCCCTTGCCGTTCATCAGCCGTTCACGAACGGTAGGAGGCCGTTCGAACGGCCGTGATTAGCCGTTTAAAAAAATTCGGCCGGTCGAACGGCTGCTACTAGCCGTTCAAAAAATCTTCAGCCGTTCGAACGGCTAGGGTTATCCATTGGGAAAAAATATTCAGCCGTTTGAACGGCTAATGTTAGAGACCGTTTAGGTAAAAGATTTTTCATTCCAAAATATTGATCCCTCAGACGAGACATTTGCTCCGGGCGTGCGAGTTACCAAAATGAACTGTTGCTCATAATTAAGTATGTATGCGCTATTGTTTTGCTTTTGGATTTCTATTGTTTTGGCTTTTGTTTTAGTTTTAAGAACGGTATGCATAACTAATGTGGGGGGTTAAACGGAAATCTTTCCGGCTGAAAAGTGCAAAATGACGGAGGTTTTATCGCTCGAACCAAAGCAAATTTCCCACCGCAATGTTTACTAGATTCCAATCTTTCCAAAAGCGAGTGTGGATGTTGACATTGCGCCTGTTAAAATGAGTTAGAACGCTTAAAGCGATGACCGCGCGGTGGAACTCCATACAAGCCTTTATACGAAATTGCTCACTTCACTTTTTTTTAAAGTTATTAAAATATTTTAACGTTTCTAGATAGAATAATAACCATATCACTTAAATCCGAGTGTGGATTTCCGAAAAGTAATTCATAAATTGCCAGGCCATGCATTGACAGAAGAGCATGCGAATAGATACAGACTAATGGAAGCCAAAATTGGCTCAGTCGAAGCATAGTGCACTGAACAAATGACAAAATGACGGGGTTTCTTTCGCTCCAACTAAATCATATTTCCCATCAAAATGTTCACAAGATCCCAGTCTCTTCAAAACCGAGTGTGGATGTTGACATTATGCCTGTTAAAATGAGTTAGAACACTTAAAGCGATGACCGCGCGGTCGAACTCCATACAAGCCTTTATACGAAATTGCTCACTTCAAGGTAAAAATGACGGTACTTTTTTTTTTAAAGTTATTAAAATATTTTAACGTTTCTAGATAGAATAATAACCATATTACTGGAATCCGAGTGTGGATTTCCGAAAAGTAATTCATAAATTGCCAGGCCATGCATTGACAGTAGAGCATGCAAATAGATACAGACTTATTAATAGAAGCCAAAATTGGCTCAATCGAGTATGTTAGTGCACTGAAAAAAATGGCAAAATGACGGGATTCTTTTCGCTACAACTAAATCATATTTCCCACCAAAATGTTCACAAGATCCCAGTCTCTTCAAAACCGAGTGTGGATGTTAAAATGAGTTATACCGCTAAAAGCGATGACCGCGCGGTTGAACTTCATATAAGCCTTTACTTGACATTGGTCACTTCAAGGTCAAAATGACGGGACTTTTTTATATGTTATTAAAATATTTTAACGTTTCCATATAGAATAATAACCAAATTACTGGAATCCGAGTGTGGATTTCCGAAAAGTAATTCATAAATGGGCGAAATTTTGATTTTCCCTTAAAAAAATGGCGTTTTCACAGTGATTTTAAGGGTCAAATTGGGGGTCTGGGAACGAGTTAAAAAAATTAGAGGCAAATGTCACCCAATTTTTTGCCATGCCATTTGAACGGCTATCGTGAAACCTTTTCAATATAAACATTTCGCTATTCAAAGAATTATAAACACGAATTCAAAAGAGAAACACGTTCAGACTGGTGAAAGCAGAGAGATTGGAAAAACTTATCTTAATTTTGTCCAGCGATACACTACAAAGAAAACAGAGAAGCGAACAGTCTGGTTGTCAAAAAGTGTGTTGCGTCACCAACACTGTTTTTATTTTCATGTCTGTTTACATTAACGCTCGGTTCCGGTTTGCGCTGATTGGCCAAATTCTGACAGCTCGGAGCCACGGGAAGTATTCGGGGCGGCATTCAAATTTCTGAGGCATCGTTGCAAGCTCTCGCCCGCTCCCCCAAACCCGAAACCCCAAGCCCGAGAGCTTGCTCGCAGGCTACAGTATCCCTTAATTAGTATCCCTTTCTTGAATAGCAAACCGCGAAAAAATGCAGGAAAATGACGACTTTAATTTGGAACGGTTTTCTCCGCTAAACACAGCTCCAATTAACGTGTTTACCGAGCTGACGCGACATTGACCATGTAGCTGCGCGAAAAACAAAGCCTCGCTTTGGTTTCAAAATTGCTAAGATCCCGGATATTGTGTGGCGTCATACGCGCATGTTTTGCGACGTCATACGCGCCCGCGAGCTAGCCTTGCGTGACGGACACACATGTTTCACATGGGCATACTGTAGGTTCTATGAGTATGGGGCTCTGCGGCGGCCTTCGGTCTGCCAGAGTTCTGCTATAAATTGTTATATGAAGTAGTTCTTTTATTGTTGTCGTTAACTAATTAACTATTATAGCGCGAAAGCGCGAGTGATATCGCCTAATACTTAGCCGACGAGGCCGTAGGCCGAGTCTGCTAAAATTAGGCGATATCACGCAAGCTTGAGCGCTATAATAGTTTTATAATTCAACACATTGATAATAAAGCACAGTTTGAGGAAAAAATTTCGCCGACAAGGCTCTTATTTTAAAAAAAAGCTTACATATGTTTTACCGCGCGAAACTTGCAACATCACACAGTTCATGAATGAAAGTGGCGCCTTTGTCAATATTGCACAAGCTTGAACAATATTATAACTGTTTTATAATTCAACACATTGATAACAAATCACAGTTTCAGGAAAAAATTCATTGAGATATACAACCCTTTTTAAGTAAAAGGCTTACAACAATATTTTACCTCGCACCATTTCTTAAACAACAAGCAGCGAATGCCAAAACGTTTGCGGAGCTAAAATTAATTTGAGAGTTTCTACGAAGAGCTTTCGTCTACGTAAAGAACGAGACAGAGTAGTAATTACACAAATAAAAACAAAGTAAAATGGCATAGAATTTCTTAGTTGCAAGTGTTTCGTGGCTTAAAAAGTTCAATTCAGAATCAAAACAAATTGAACAAACACACGGCTACCTAAACATAGCGGTGAAAAGTCTGAAAGAACTGCAATGTGGACAGTATGTCTTACAAAAATCCACAGCTAAAGGATACAAGAAACGGTTAAAACATCATACATGTACCTGTGGTTGATGTGGCTTTTAGTCCTTTCCATCAGCGCACTAAATTTTCAAACATCGAAGTACGAGCTGAGTCGATCGCTGTTGTTTACAAACTTGCTCGTTTTAGTTCCTACAGCCGTAGTGGCGTCAATTCGCTTAAAACAAAGATCAGAAACTCTTCTGAGGAAGTATCAAGTCTAATTATATTCCAGAAGTGATTACTAAGGGCATTTTCCTAAAATTGTGCTCCTTCATTCACTTCTTGTCGAGCGGTTGACTTTGAACCAGCTTTCATTGAGCTACGCCAAGAAACACTGCACTGTGACCGCGACAACGCGAAAATTTCGCGCCTTTTTTGTCAATCATGTGATCAATAATTTTTCTCTTTTCTTTTCTTTTCTTTTCTTCGTTCCTTTCCCTTTTTTATCTAATAGATCACGCATTTTTCTCCCAAAATACGAAAGTGCAGGCAGCAGTCATTTTCATTTTCCTTCAAAATGCGAAATTTACCGCCATCGTTGGATATACGTCGTGTAATAGCGTATATCGATAACGTTTTGACCATATTTGGGCAGTGTATCAATGTGTTGAATTATAATGTCACTTATATTGTAATCCTTTGCCGCAAAACAAACATTAAATAATAAAAAAAAAATTAACGTATAAACATAAAATATAAACTTAAAGGTTCGTGCCGAGATTATGCATACGAGCGTTGATATTAACTGACTAGTGCTGTGTTCACACTAGGGCGTAACATGTTTAGAGTGGCATGTTTCAACGAAATACTTTTCCCATAAACATGTTTGAAATTTTATTGTTCACATTGGCTGCGGCCGCACTTAAAGAGTATAAATTGTGAATGAAAGGACCACTCGACAAACTGGAAATACTGGATCCCTGGGAAGGATCTGATCGGCGAAATTAATTAGAAACAAAAGAAATGAAAGGCTGATCGTACAGTAAAGGAATACATATATTTTTTAACTGATTAATTTCGAACAGCACGGCCGTTCTTCATCAGGGTATAACCGTACTAAAAGAAAAACGTTACAAATTTTAATTTGGGACGTTTGGGTAATTATTTGCAGTGTAACCGGAAAATATTACCTAACCGGAAACCCAAGCCGATCCCAACCGTAGCCAATTACTCACTGGGAAACCTCGGGCAGAAGGTATGTGTAACCGCAATTAATGTGGTGGTTAATGGTCCTTGTGTCTCCTGTTGAGTGAAATGTATAATCTGTTTGTCCGTCATTGATGTATTTGCATGTAGTGCAGCGTTTATGGACGCAGGGAAAGGAACCAGGCGATTGTTTAGGCGGCACAGCATTGCGTAGTTTAGATCTTACTAGTAAGTCGTTAAGGTTTTTGGTACGTCGGAATGCAACGAGAAGTGCGATCTTGAATACACTGGCGCAGCGATAAGAGGAGGATAGGACGTAGAAATGTTTGCGGATGATGGATGACAGAGAGCGTAGTGCGGGATTGTATTAAAGTATGAGCTTATTACCCTAAAGCTCCTGATTAAAGTGATAACAAGGGGAACACGGCTAGGTTGGTCCGTGGAGATGATTTTGGGTGTTAGTGATTCTGCGCGAGTTATGGCACGAACGCGTTGAAATTCATGGTTAAGAAAATTAAAGATAGATTGTATCCGCGTTTGTTAAGATAAGTTTTACGTTCGTTGGTACGAAGTGCGAACGTCCCGTCTGAAGAACAGATGCGGCGAAGTCTGAGGGCGAGACTGAAGGGGATGGCTCGTTTGGTATGATGCGGATGATAAGAGGAATGCAGTGGGTACTGATGTTTGTCAGTAGGTTTAGTGTATAGGTCTGTTTCGATAGTACCGTTGTTGAGAACAACGTTGACATTCAGGAAAGGTAGAGCTGTAGAAGAATGATTGCATGTAAATTTGATGGTGGGGTGAAAGTCATTGAGATAAGAAATGAAGGTAAGGTGGTCCTGTTCATTAATCAACTTTCTCTTGTTCTCTTATGCAAATGGTTAACCCCTTTAAGCCACAAGTGATCAATATAAGATTTCTCCTTGAAATATTGGTGTACAGAAAGTAAGTCCTGAGAATTAAGGGAATGATCGCATCTCCGCTAAAAGGGTACTATAAGAAATGTATGGAGCTCGAGGTAGTATGGAGAATTTGTATATAATGATAATGGGGCTTAAAGGGGTTTATCCCTTAAATATTAACAGAACAGCACAACAACAACTTTATGTGGCTGAAAATGGGGAAGTGGGTGACAAAGTGCTCAACAGTGCTAAACTAACAAACAGCCCCCTGTACCCCTGCAGTGTCAAGCTAACAAAACCTACAGCCCAGGAAGTGCAGACAATGGATTGAGAGAAGGGAGTTGGGCCTTCTCTCCAATCGGAGGGAGTTGGGCCTCACACATTGTGAGCATTCCTGGGTAGAGAGGAGGGAGTTGGGCCTCCTCTCGGATTGGAGGGAGTTGGGCCTCCACTAACCTAAATGCAAGGGGTACAGACTGGAGGGAGTTGGGCCTCCAAACAATCGAGTCTATGGGGGCAAAAGTGTGACAAGAGGAGCACTTCATCCCCACAAAATGCGAAGCATTCCCCCATTGACAAGCCACACTACAAGTAAAGACAGTAACAGAGGAATAATAAATCATACAAAGTTATAAAAGGCTGACTAGTTTTTGTGGAACCTGTGCTAGAACCGAGGGTGGGGTTTTAATATATCTCTCAAAACAGTCCGAAGACCAGCGACCGAGAACCTTAATAAGCCAGGGGGGTAAGTTAGCTGAGGCAGCTGTTGTAGCTGCACCTATCCGAAAACTATGTCCCGCAAATTCATTTGAAGCTAGGCCTCCCTTGGAAATTAGGAGCCTTGTTTCCTTGGTTAGTTTTTCCCGGGATAAGGAATGACCCAGATTCATAGGTGAAAAGGGGGCCTGTATCTGAGAGGGGGTTCCTGATGTCCAGGTATGCTAACATGGCAGAGATGGGACACAAGTTAGAAAGCGTCCTTCCAATTACTATAGTTTGCCCCTGTCTGAAAGGGTCTGTTTTTGACACTTTTAAGCGCACTAATAGCTACTTAGGGGAGTGCTGGGGCATAAATGTTAAGTCCCAAATGGTAAGATGGTATCTAGGATCGAAACTGGAATTACAAGTTAGTTCGCCAATTCGAAGGAAACCGAAAAATGCAAGAGTCATAGCTGCCCATACCATCAGGGCATCCTTGTTGGTAGTGTGATTGATGTTCAGAAGGTGGTAAAATAAATTTAACAATTGCAAAGTGATTGGCCGGCGGATTTTGCAATGTATCCCCTGTGAGCGCTTTATTCCCCGGAGTACAAGCTGAAGGCGAAGACAATCTGCTAACGGAAGCTCATAGCCATGTGTAGAATGGTAATGTTTAACAGCGGAAGGGTAATTCTTGATGGTACTATGCTGTACCGAACGAGCCATCAAGACTGAAAAGTTGATCAAGGTGTCTTCATCGACGGGTAACTTGGGAATAATGTTCATTGATGAACAATAGGCATAAAATTGGCGAACCCCAGAACTGTAGGTTTTCCTAGTGTTGTGGGCAAGGGCCATTCCCAAGTAATGCTCCGCTGATTTGTTTAGAGATAGTATAGACGAACTGGGATAGGGTCTGGAGTTTTGTTGGCCTGGGGAGCTAGCCGGCGGAAACGCTCCATCTGAAATCGAGAAAGAGAGTCGGCAATGTTGTTGTTTTTTCCGGGGACATGCACTGCTCGAAAATAGAAATTGTGTTTCAGAGTGCAGAGGGTTAGGTCTCGTACCAAGTCCATAACCCGGGGAACTTTGGAGCGTCTGGAATTAATGACTTCAACTACACCCCGATTGTCGCAGTAAAACTTAATGCGTTTAGATGTCCAGTGGGGGCCCCATAAATGGCAAGCAATATTAATTGCAAACAGTTCTTGCCAAAGAATGCTGATGCCAGGCTGGCCTAACAGTTGGGAGGGTGACCACTGTCCCTGGAACCAACTATTTTGAAATATACCCCCATACCCCAGTGAGCCAGATGCATCAGTAAACAGGGAGAGGGTATCGGAAGTGTCCCATTGTGAAGACAGAAACAGTCCCACACCATTCCACTGTTCGATAAAAATATTCCACATGTCAATGTCTTTGTGGAAACCTGCGGTGAGCTTAATGTGGTGGTGCGGTTGCTTGACACCTCTGGTGAGCTGAATTATGCGCTGAAGGAAAGGGCGCCCTGGGGGAATAACCTTGCATGCAAAGTGAAGTGTGCCAATCAATGATTGAAGCTCACGAAGTGTTGTGGATCGTTGGGATTGAAAAGTAGAGAGAGCGGTCTTTATTCTCTCCACCTTGTCTTCTGGCAGCCTTGCTTCCATTTTATGCGAGTCTAAAATTATCCCCATGAACTGAAGAATATAGCATGGGCCCTCGGTTTTGGGGGAGGAGATGGGAATATTGAGATTTTTGAAGGTCATTATCATGCTCGATAGGCTTGCCTGGCATAAGGAATCAAGGGGCGGGTGGATGATGGGGGTTCTACAATGAGAAAGTCATCTAATATGTGGCAAACAAAGGAAATTGCACATTTGTTTAGTAGAATCCACTCGAGGGCATCGGACAATTGGTTGAAGATAAAAGGGGCAGAACGGAGCCCGAAAGGGAGCACTTTGTCAAAATAATATTGCCCATTCCAAAACATGCCAAGAAGTTCCCAATCCTCAGGGTGAACGGGAAAAAGCCTAAAGGCAGACTCAATGTCGGTTTTGGCCATAAAACAGTGGGGTCCAAACTCTTGAATAGCGGCAATGGCATTATCGATTGTAATGTACTGAAGTGAGAAGTCATCCTTTTCAAAAAAGTGATTGATACTAGAGGTCCCAGATTTAGGAAAGGACAGGTGAAAAATGGTTCTGAATTTGTCGGAATGCTTTTTGGGAACAAGGCCAATAGAGGAAACCTGGAAATTCTCAAAAGGGGGAGAGGAAAAGGGGCCTACAGTGCGCCCCTTGGCAACCTCCTCCAACAAATTCCTAGTAACGACTTCGGGATTAAGGGCAGCAGTCGGTAAGTTGTTCGAAAAACGGAAACATCTAGGACCGGAGTAGCCAATTCTAGCCCCCTCCCTCAGTTCTGAGCACAGTTTGGTAACAAATTCCCTCTTAGGATGCTTAGATAAGGCTTGATAGAGATTACAAACATTTACTGGGGTGACTACACCTCCGAAACTACCTTTCCCGGTGGCGGCCGCTATGGTGGGGGGCAGGCTTGTTGGCCGATGACAGGGCTTCCCTCCTTGCTTCTGGGTATTTGGGGCACTTAGACCCGGGTGATCTTCGCCACACCCATACTTGTTGCATTTGTGAGCATACCTGCAGGGGGTTCGGCTACAAGGTATCCCTTTGTTGAAGTTATGACAGGTACGATTGTCGTTCCCTCGAGATGTACCTGTTGCGGATGAGGGTCCTGATTGGAAAACATTTGCACCAATCTCATCCTTCATGAGTGAAGAGGGGACAGTAAAGGTTTTTAGCCATAACTGACTGTCGATGACGGACCATAGCAATGCCTTATTGACAGCAACCTTAACTTCTGCCGAAATTTGATGTCATAGACACACCACCCTAGCCCCCTATGATATTTGGCAGCGTAACGAATTAATGACATATATTCTAATAATTCAGCGGCACGAGATGGATATTTTGTGATAACAACGCCCATGTAGGCTGTAAAAGCCGTGGTCCATATTCTCCTATATCAGTTAGAGAGCTACCTTTGGGCTTAGTGACTTTAATCACAGAGTTATCTAATGTTAGGGTGAGGGGTTCCTCGTGTAAGGCAGTTAACGAGTTAAAGTTCTTTGGAAGCAATCGAGAAAGTTCCATGAACTCACCGCTGAGGATGTCCTTCACAAGTTTTGTCGGCAGTTCGTGCACGGAAGCTGTGGCGGCAGAAAGTTGTCCCGGGTTGGGCAGGGCTGGTACCGTTGGTGGATTTGTCCCGGCAGAAAGTTGTCCCGGGTTGGGCAGGGCTGGTACCGTTGGTGGATTTGTCCCGGGCGTATTCTGAACCAAAGGCAAAGAGTTTCCGTTGTCCGCGGTTACTGGTGTTGTGTTGTTCACAGTAGTTCCAGTGTAAGCACTAATGGCAGCTTGGGCAGCAGCGCTGGCGGCTTTTTCGATGGCTTCGTTGAGAGAACCTTGAACGACTGATTGAACCTGTGAAAGCTGGCCGGGAGATAAAAGTCTCTCATCGGATTCTCTGTTGAGTAGCTCCTGGACCTGATGCTGGAGATGTTGGAATTGTTGCTCCAGGGCAGAGTCCACGTGTTGGCCGCCATCTTGGCCGTTGGGCAAGGAGCCGGGGCAGAATTGTTTGTTGTGGTTCGGGCTTGTTGTAGCCGTTTGACCAAGGCGTCGCGCGTACCGGAGGCTGAGAGGTTGAGTCTACTACAGATGGCCCGAAGATCTTTTACGTAGAGGCTGTTTAGCTCAAGGTCGGCAGGAATAGGTGCATCGCCGATTGCAGCGGAGGCTCTTGAACGCTCTTTGGTTCTCGTTCGGCGAGTGGGCGGCATAATTTGTACGAATCAAAGAGATCCTCCCGAACTTCAAACTTGGCTGTATAAGCGACCAACTGAGCTATTGGAGCCAACACTACCGTTAAAGGCAGTGTACAACGTAAAAACTGTTGCGAAAATATGATATTTCTCGCAATAGAACGAAAAATTTTTGCAGAGATTTCATTGTAGATTGTTCTAGCAAGAAACATTTGCTCGAATGATCTCAAGCACGTGAAAACACACGCTTGTCATGGCAGCGTGGTGTATTCTGATTGGATAATCCGAG
The DNA here is from genome assembly GCA_022457155.1 of Cladopsammia gracilis. Taxonomy (NCBI): domain Eukaryota; kingdom Metazoa; phylum Cnidaria; class Anthozoa; order Scleractinia; family Dendrophylliidae; genus Cladopsammia; species Cladopsammia gracilis. The sequence continues at coordinate 346,040 of JAJGOT010000214.1, read as the reverse complement.
TAAGGGGATCCCCCTAGGGTTCTCACGTGAGGTCAATTGACAAAGGTCGCCTGAGACAAGAGTTGTTGATTAACTAAAATTTATCTCGCATGTTCAATAAATTGACATGTATGCGTCCATATCATAAAAAAGATAGAATAGTTAACCGGGTTATTTGCAATTAATTAATTAAAATTAACTGGTTTAACAAAATTCCTGATGCAGCCGCGTATTTTTGGCGTTCACCGAATTTCAACGGTGTTAGCGGTTCCCATGGAAATTAATTAACCGGGTTAGGTTTCTTCAAACCTCCTCGCTTTGTATTAGTTTATTGCAGGTTAACTTTCCCGATCTGTCAATCGTCTTCGCTTACGCGGTAATTTTTGGCTCCCTGTTGAATTCGTAGGGACTACTTTCAATTTTTTTTTAAAATAGATAAAGGAAACCGTCGTGTGTTTACGTTCTCCACAAAACCTATAATTTGACAATGTTGTTTTGCAGGGAATACCAAAACGTAAAATGCACGTGCAGAGGCTTGTTTCGCTCATTAAGGCGCATTGTTTTGTGCCGCTTTCGCTGCCTTCGCCGTCGTGGTTGCTGCCCGGCGGATGCTCATTCACGTCCCCAGAGCCTTCGTTTCGTTTGGTCAGCGGAAAAAACGAAGGACTCTGGTAACAGTGCCTTCCGGATGTCGTAAAATCCACGACATTCGTTAGCGCATGCCTAATGCATTAATGTATTGGTTGAGCTCTGGAGACGAGTATGTTGTGTGTGTGGAATGGCATTCGAAAGGACTGTACAAGACTTAACAATTATAGGAAAACATCGCGCTAAAAAGGAAAGAAGAAAAGCTTTACGTGCTGCTGTTATTTAGAAAAAAAATTGTCTTTGTATTTTGCCTACTGGTTTTAGAAATTCCTCGACAAGTCAACCAATTTCTTTCGTTTGGGAGCTGTGTATTTATTGTTTCGCCACTGAATCAACTGAACGCTATCATTGATTCATATCCGACCAACTCAGTTGATGGGACAGCTAAGTTTGTTGATGGACACGCTGTGGTCATTGATAAGGCTTATTTCAGCGAACGGTGGTAAGAAATATCGAGGAATGTTTGTTTTGCATTCGTTACATGTTATTTTAATTGGGCTTCGAGTGACCTTCGTTTCCCTAGATTTGTGTTTCAAGTTGTAGCAAAGAGTACTACCTAATAAAGAAAATATAACTTGCTTACGAGAGTGCTGATAGCGTTGTTGTTGTTGTTATTTAAAATGGGTAACCTAGTGGTAATATTTCTTTTCACCCTTGGGCTTTCTTCAGGATTTCTGCCTCTCCTTTTAATTAATACTCGTCCCTGTTGCAAGCAACATACTTCTTTTATATTCGTGGCCTTCGTCTTCCAAGACACATACTGATTATTTTCGGAAACGAATCGCTCATATTTAGCGACAATCAGATCCCGTTATACTTTGAAATTTAGTAGCCATATCTTTACCTGCTAATCCAAACAAAACTGGGTGACATTGGTCGTTGAAGGCGTTGAAATTAAAACGTTGGTTTTGTTGATGTAGTCATAGGACTTCAACATTTGAAATTCAACCGGAAGTAAAACCTTATACGTAGGGGCGTATCAAAAAATTCAAATTTTTGACCGTTACCTGGAGCTCTGGGGACGAGAATGGCGGATGCTTTGGCAATGTTTCACAGGCTTATTTCGTTCTTCGTAACCATCAGGGGCCTGGTTGTTCGAAAGCCGATTAACGCTTACCCTGGATTAAAAGTTAACCGAGAATTTCATTTCTCTGTTTAAAAATGTTTTCAAAAGGTCATTTGTTAGATAGTAGTGAAGACAAGTAAAAGTCGAAACTGAAGGGCAGAACTCTTTGGAAGACGAATGAAAAAAGACCCCTATACTTACTGTTTAACTGGATTCAAAATTGACGTTAATCCTGGGTTAGACTAATCGTGCTTTGAACAACCCGACCCAGATGAATAGAAACTTAACAATGTCACAAAAAAGAATAAAGAATATAGCAAATTAATGATAACATGATCTTTCACGTTCAAAGTTCAACCTTCTGAAGTGCGGCCGCTCAGAAAAATAAACTCGGTTATTTCATTACAAACACCTTTTCACCGAGTTATTTTATTTTGGAATTTTAACCGGGTATCTAAAAAAATAACCCAGTTAACTCACCAAGCGCGGCCGCAGCCATTGGTTCTCAGTATAATTTATGCTGTTTTATGAAGCAGGCATAAGCTCGCATGAAATAATTTTAATTGCAAATGATCGAAAAAATAGATTTCGAACTTGCTGTTACATGTTTTGTGGTCTAATCTCATTTCTCACGTTCTTTGGGAACGAAGAGCAATGCAGTGTTTTACAAGGAGACGACATTTGCGCTGACGTGTTTCGTCTGGCTTAAGCTGTGTTCACACTAGGCCGAAACATGATTAGTCTGATCACGAATGAAACATGTTTCATCATAAAAAGTGTTCACATCAGGCAGTGCATTGCGCGAATCATGATTGAAACATGATTAGTCTGATCATGATTGAAACTACCTCATGAGGTAGTTTCAATCATGATCAGACTGAACACATTCAAAATGGCGGATGGATGCGGAGAAGACACGAGTGTGCAAAAGAACCAAAATTGGAGCTTTTATGAAGCCAAATGTCTAGTCGAAGAATGGGCAGACGAGGAAATACAACGACAATTAGCGGCAATGGGAAGGAAACAAAACATATGGGAGAACATTGCCGCAAAACTGAACGAGAATGGTTTTAAGCGTACCGCATCCCAGAAATTTATGCGAGTATCACAAAACAGCATAAATGATTCAACCATGCATGAAACGTGTTTGAAACCGACATCTGATGTGAACAATGCAAGAACAAACACGTGTACGCAAAACATGTTTCGTTGAAACATGTTTACTCTAAACATGTTTCGGCTTTAATGTGAACGCAGCTATAGAAACTACCTCGTGAAGTAGTTTCAATCATGCTCAGAGTAAACATGTTTCGATCATGATTATTTTGCGCACTGCGCCGCCTGATGTGAACACGTTTTACAGTGAATCATGTTTTATTCGTAATCAGACTAAACATGTTTCGCCCTAAGTGTGAACACAGCATAGGTAAGACAAAAAAATTCCGAGGGTACAAAAATTAGAAGGACCGTTTCGTGGCGGAATAGTCTGTGCGGGCGGGCCATAGTTGCATTCGTTATTGGTAATAAATTACACTAAAAAGTGACGTTTCCTTTAGGAAAATGTCACCTCGAGATTTTCATAGCATAGAAACATTTAATGTCTTTTGTTTATGGAGAGATAGAAAATGCTGCTTCGAGTACGAAATAAGACCAGGTGGGATTTTTGGGATGATAACACGTACAGCAGCTTAAAAACGCGGGGCGTACACTACGTATGGCTATTTTTTGAACATTAAAATATATTCTGAGGATATGTATTTATATGACTGAATTAACCAGAGTCGTTCTATGACATCCTGTTTTATGAATAAAACCACATTTTTGGAAATCATTTAAGAATCTTGTCTAAAATTAAATTCTAAACTTTCATATTCTGTTATTCGAAATTAAAGGCCGCTTAATTTTTCCCATTTTCCCACGGTAGTCCATTTCAATTATTCTTCTAACTTACTTTAAAATTAAGTGAAGCTGAATATAAGACATTATTTTGCCTTCAATATAAACGTTGTTTTGTGGTAAAATTATATTCACATTTTCCGCTTAATAATAAATAATTTACTACAATCTACGGAATCTAATGTGGTCAGTGAATCAAAAGAGCAAGTTGTCTTTTATGATGCCAGAAATGTTAATTGCGTTTCCTGTCTTTTCAAGAAAGTGTAGTGACGAGTGGTTACAATATTACTCGTTGCCGGTTTCCTCGCTAACAGAATACTTTTTGTAGTACTGCTGTATTGATATTTTTGTAACAACACATTAACCACTATACTGGATTCTGTTTCCTGTTCTCCTTTTTGACGCCAAAGCATAAGGAACAGATTATGATCCATAGGAATGTTCATTTTTAATAATTAAAACGTCCACAGGAACACATTTGTGTTGTCTGATCTGCGTAATTTTAACATGTACAAGTGCCTGTACTTTCAAAATATAATAACATCGATTAATAAATAGGGGTTTTGAATTCTAATTCATGGGGACGTTCATCTCTCGATTTATCAACCACAGGAACAAAAGGTTTTTTTCTACCTGAATTTTTTTTATTATTATTTTGTTACTTTTTGTAACACATGAATCACTGTATTGGATTCTGTTTTTCTATTCTTTTTTACCTGTCAAAGTAAAAAGGAAAAAATGAAGTTCACGTTATTGATTTTATTTATAATAAATCAGACACACAGTTTGGTTGTCTAATCTGGATAATTTTTATATGTACAAGTGCCAGTATCGTTGTAAAAATACGATGACACCGATTAGTTTATAGGGGTGTTCATCTCTAATTCATGGGGACGTTCATCTCTTGACTTTTAACCACAGGAATACAAATTATTTTTTTCTACCTGAGTCATTTTTGCTTTAATTTATTTTTGTTATTTTATTACTTTTTGTAACACATAAATCATTGTATTGGATTCTGTTTTTCTGTTGTTTTTTATGTCAAAAGCAAAAAGCATATCATCCGTAGCAATATTCATTTGTAAAACTAAATCAGGAACATATTTGTGTTGTCTGATATTTTTTATATGTACAACTACCTCTACCGTTGTATTGGAAAAAATACAATGACACCAATTAATTCATAGGGGTATTCATCTTTTAACTCATAGGGACGTTCATATCTCTCGACTTATAAACCACAGGAACACAACGTTTACTTTATTTTCTAGCTAAGTTTTTCTTATTACATGTATAACACACTATAAATCACTGTCAGTATTAGATTCTGTTTTTCTGTTGTTATTTTACGCCAAAGCAAAAACCAAAAGGTTGAGTTCACATAATGGCCAGTAACGTGGTATTTAAAAAAATACTATGACAAATTAGATTTATTCAAAGAGGTGTCCATCTCGTAATTCATAGAGACATTCATATCTGGACTTATAATTAAACACAGGAACACAAATATTTTCCTCTGCGTGAGTTATTTTTATTAAAACTGCCGGTCTAGTGTCGTATTTGAAAAATGACGATAGAAAGATAGGGTATAAATACGATCACCGACATGCTTGTCCAAAAGCAAACGATCTTTGAGTAGGATACAAGAGACTGAGAGCCATATACTCAAATCGAAGTCGACGAGAAAGGTTTGACTGTGGAAATGCCAGGTGAGTGCAAATACCTATACACCATTGATAATACATTTTGACTTAGGATACAGATCTACCAATGTGTTAATATTCTTTTGGAAATGGCCAGTAGTAGTTTAAAATTTGAGAATCGAAGTTCGCAACTGAATTAAAGAAAGTCATACTTTTAGCAAACGTGCACAATAATAAAGGATTATATAATTAAACATATGTCAAGAAAAACTGTGAAAAAAATATAGTCAACCCTTTCACTGAGGAAAATCCAGCAAATGGCCGTTTATTTCATTTATAAAGTTTCTAGCTATATTGTGAATGGATTATTAACAAAGTGGCTCTTCTTATGATCCACTGTTTCCAAACAGAATTGGAATTTCAAAGTGTTGGTGTTGAAGGGAGAAAAAAAAAAATCATTTATACGGGAAAACTGGCCCCTCTCGTTTGCCTGATGTGATGATCTTTTTTATCTCTGAAAAGATAGTGTATAACACGCTTTAGCTATTTCATTATCTTCCGGTGCTTCATATAATTTTTTATGAATATGTTTTTTCTCTGGTAGGATTTTTAAAGACAACACTAGTTTTGTTGGCCGTTTTGTGCTTAGCTGCGTACTCTTCACCGGTGGACAAATATTCCCCCCACTGCAAACTCGATAAAACAACAAGAGACTTGATATGGAATTTATTACCATTGTCTGTGAGACTAGGAGGAAACGTTTACCGTTCTTTTACGAATGTAGTAAGTGAATTAATTTATTGGTTTACCCACCCACTTATCCATCTAAGAACCAAACTACATTCCTCATTTGCACAACAGATTCTTCCCTGCTACTTTGAGTAATTATGATAAAATTATATTTACTAATTTTAGACAATGACAATACAATACAAGTTGTAGGCAAGTGCATCCATTTAATGTTCCAGAAAAGAAAAGAGATAATCAGCACAAATGTAATTAATTAATACGTTATTTATTTTTTAGCTTTGATATTTCCATACTAATAATTTTAACTTTATTGTACTTGTTAACGTTTACCGTTTACTGTAAGTAAACCAATACTACCTCCCTTTGGAGAGTAAGGCGCAATAAAGATATATGATACTATTACTATAATTCATTCTTTCATTCATTCATTCATTCATTCATTTCTGTACACAACTCGAGCTCGTTTGTCGTTTCTAAACTTTTTAATTTTCCTTGGTTTCTTTAGTCCAGCAAGTGGCTTACACCATCTGATCAATGGGGAACTGCTGACTTCTCACTTTCTATAGCTCCCAGGCCACTTAACAGCACTGAATTAACGGTATAACTCTAATATTTCGTTTTAGAGCGGTTTTCAACTGAGTATCGTAAAACCAAAACCAAAGTAATTACTCTGTTCAATCAAAACAGGCACACACAATCCAATGAACCAATCAGAGCTCGAAGCATATAGACGTAGTCGGCTCCAAGCGCACGAAAACGCGTGTGAGTAACTCACAATTGGATTTGGTTTTACTTCTAATTGGTTGAGAAGTTTCGCGAGATTTTTGAAGGCTAGTTTACACATGTCATTTTATGTGCAATTTTTGTCGCACTTGTTAATGCAACATTTTTCGCGCTCGAGCTCTTGATAAAAGTCACATGAGTACACTAGCGGTGATCTAAAGCGTTATTTGTTTGAGATTTGTTTGAAACCTGATGCAACTTGGCAGCGATTTGTGGGAAACGCAGCAAATATCGCGTCAAAATGGCTTCGAAGTTGCCTCTAGATTACACTTGCGACAAAAAGTTGCATTGGAGATCGCAAGAAACATCGCATCGAAAATCGCATTTTACATGATGATCGATGATTACGTGGCACACATAAACACACACAATAAGGGAATTTCATGAATGGTGTCGTTTAGGAGGAATCATCTCTTACGAGAGTGATCGCTTGGTTAAACTTGAATTCAGATCAGTTATAATGTTGATTTGTACAGTTGTTAGCGTTGAAAGCCATCGTTACTTAGCTATTTTTTCGTTTGTCTGATTTTGTTTTCAGCCTCGAAGCCTCCTTCTTGTTGATCAGCGTATACTAAGGAGCTTCTTGCCTCTGATAAAGAATTCGTCAGCTGAATTTGAGCGATTCCCCGATGGTTCAGCAGTCGCTCAACATTTGAAGAATTTGGAGCACGAGCTACGAAGCATAATCAATCTAAATCAAATTATTTTGCGGAAGTTGCGGCGAATCTTTAATTCTGTAAGCAAATTAATGCAGTAACTAAATGTAAATGTAGTAACACACGCAGCACCCGTCTACGAAGCCTCACTTTTTCCCAAATGATGACCACAAATCGTGTTAACTGTTCCTCTGTAGTATACCGTGATAATACGGACACCTTCTTATTACAGATGGCAATGCAACAAGGCAATTGTAAAAGGCCAAAATTCTGCTTTATTTCCGGTAAACCTCATAGAGGCGCGGTGGTGTAATGGTTTAGTGTGCAGAAATCTTTGCTCTACATTGTCTCTTTTAACCCAGGTGTATAAATGCGTCACCAACCGGGTTAGGCTCCGGCTTTATCGACCACCAGTGACTTGGTGCGACTTTACCGGTATCCTACCTGCAACTCTATACATGTAATACGAACTGATCCTTATTGCAATTAACTTTGTCCCAAAGAGACCAAACATTTACACAAAAATTATAATTACCTCCACAAAAACACTTTCAAACGAAAATAAAAGAGGTTCCAGTGTTTTAACACTAAGGATACTAATATCCGTGTAGTAATAGGTGTGACCATTATAATTGCAGGGAACAAGGACACGAACAAATGATTCAACGGTATCTGTCACAGCAGTTATGCCCATGCGCACCACGCACAACTTTACCCAAGCCTCAAATTCTACTACTCCCACAATTCACGGCGTGGCGCTTCGTGTTTCCGTGATTCTTGATGACTTGTACTCAAGCCTCCTCCAAATGGATGTCGACTTTAACAAAATTCGGAAGACTAAATGCGTTTGATTTCAGATTGGTTAAATGCTTAGTGAGCTGAAGGTATTTTGACCTTCTCGTTCTCAAAGGTCGGTAATTATCGTTTGCCTTGTAATGTATTGCAGAATAACAAAAATAACTGCTAAATAGCTTTCAGGATTTGGGATTTCACCTACAGAATTAAAAGTTCAACCATTTTGTAGCAGAAGAAACAGAAGTTATAAATTATAGTTTGATAGGTCATTTCACAGTTGTGTACTTAGGACCCTGGCCTTTGAATGAAAGTGAGGCTGGCGTTGACTGCCTTTCCGCTTTTCATTTGTACTTATGCTAAACAAAAAAATGTTTAGCATAAGAACGACATGATTTACAGATGAAAAGCAGAAAGGTTTGTATTAAAACAAGGTCAACGTCAATCTCACTTCCACTCAAAGACCATGGATCGATTCAATAAAACTTTTACAAGAGTAGTTTACAAGTGTAGCTAGTGTTTTCAACCTCTGAAGCAATGGCTACACTTGTAAATTACACTTGTAAAAGTTTTATTGAATTGACCCCAGGTCACTACAGTAAGTAAACTGTAAATTCGGCTACTGTACTGTTGTAGCATAGGTGAGAGTACTATCTCACAGCCAAATCCTCTTAATTTGCTTGATTAGTTTAAGAATTTGTGCTGCAATTATCAATGCAGCGTCGAATTAGGGACTAAGTAAGACTAAAGTAGTGTAAAACGGATAATATATACATAAAACTACGTAGCCAATCGTACTATACATTGTCAATAAGGATTATAGGTTATGCAACTCATAAGTCTCGTAAATTCCTACTTTATTGCGTGTTTTCGGTCTTGGAGTATTATTTCTCAAAAAGGTTATTACAGTTATATTGTGTGTAACAGTTTAAAGTAGCTCTGAATCAGAGAATAACAGTTTAATGGCAAATGTCATTTACCCTAGCAAATGTTTGGTTTACACGTTAATTTGGTGCAGTCATGACCATGGCTAGTAAGTGCAACGTTCTTATACGACACGGGATCTCAAGTAATGGCTGTATAATTTTCCTGCAAAAATGAGCAAAGAGTAAAATTAAAATGTTGTAATATCGAAGCCTTATAATAAAGAGCTAGAAAAGGCAAAAAAGTCAGTTCAATGTCTAGTTTTATAGCTGTTAATACAATTGTCCCTTTCGTAAGCGATCACTTAAAGCAGTTTTCAATCATTTAATGTCGTAAACCAAAACCAAAACCAAAGTTATCACTTTGGCCAATCACGACAGCGAGACGCAGATAATCCAAGAACCAATAAGAGCTCAAAACAACACATTTAGCTGGTGCCAAGTGCGGGAAAGATTAAGATTTTACTTCTGATTGGTCGAAAAAGTGGCGCGAAATGTTAGCGCCAACCACAAAGCGCAGCAATCAACACAATCGCGAAAGAATGGGCAATTTTTTGTTCTTATAAGACTTGGAGTGGGGAGGTATTCTCCTTCCCCTTTGTAACTCAAATAGTATTAGTACGATATGTCCAAATATAATGATTTGCAAACAAAACATCAGCATCATGGTGTAAATGGCCACTTTATCCTATTCAGACTCTACTTATCCCGATTGCTTTCAGCAAAATTCAAACCACTTTTGGTCATTTTTGGGGCAAACGTTGGACAATTTACCAGGATAATCGCGAAAGGAAAGGTGATTGTTTGATACGTCTTATGAGACATAAAGACTATTGAAACTATCACAAGGAAACTTGGAGGCAGGCAAGTCCAAAAATCTATACTTTTTAATTGGTCTCACTACGACTTGACATTGGAAATTGCAAACAGCCGCCGTCGTAGCTTTGATTTCCGATGTCAAAAAGGCGTAAAAATTGACTCGAGTAATCAAAACCAATAGATAGAAATATATTAAATTGATATGAAGTGTAAACTTTACGGCAAGAAATCAAAATAGTTTCATGAAATTTAGAATTTGGGGAAATTAAGATGCCTGTGAAAACATGTTTTCGATGGAAACGTCACATGTCAAACCGTCACAAGGATTAGTGGCTAGTTATAGACGGTGCGCGCGGGCACTTTTTACCCACTCCCTTGTCGGCATAGGGTTTAAACGTTGGTCTCTAAGAGATGTTCAACTGTATTGTTCTCTTTAATTGTACATGTTACAGCAATCTTTGTGTCATATAAAAACAGTGCGGCAATGTTCACATTGTACCGATATAGTATGGATTCATGGGGCTACAGTTTGATTCAGTGCAAATTTTGCACCTGTTCACATTACTGATCATGACTGTTCACCAGTAAAGTTTGAAACTAATAAGGTTCTTAAATGATACCTCATTCAATAGTAAGTTTCTGAAAGGGTGACTAAAAATTGTCCGGATAGCAGGTACAACACAAACAGGGCAAATTTTGTTACGGATCCAACATGGAAGCAGAACTAATTGAAACCGAAATTGAAAATATCTTCAATAGTGAATTCAGAAATTCCTTTCCAAGAGGCTGACTGCAATCAGGCTACAGTTATTTATTAGATATTTTAAAATGTAATCCTTATGGGTTTTTTTAACGATTTGAAATGGTGCGGATATGAAATCGTTTTGTAGATAACAAATGATGGGATAGACAGGGATAAAACGTCAGTTCACATTTCCATTTTTGGAAAGATTGAAGCCAATAAGCGATGCCAAAGGTAGAAATACATTACTTGTTTCTCGAGTATAAGCAATATTATGTTCATTTATGACACCTCATCAGAACAACAAATTATTTTCCGTTAAAAATGAAGGGATTGTGCCTTCGATTACCAGCACAAAACCTGAATCTGATTCTAAAACTCGAATCTAGTTCCGCCTGTCGACACGGGATTATTTCAATGAAGCAAAGTTGGCCTGAAAAGAAAATGAATAAATCGATGTTCCCTTCCAATTCAGACCATTCACCGTTCGATTTCCATACAACACCGAAATTCTATTTATAAAGCCTATTTTAACTGATATTTTTAACTTCGATCGGAAGGGAAAATTCAAGATGGTATTTTATATTAAGCTTTAAAAATAAATCATCTTCTATTTTTCAAACTGTTGGGTTCCTTTTTAATGGTTACTCAGTCGCCTTACGAAGTAGAAATCCCTAAGCGGTCTGTTCGCACAACACTTCCTTATATTTACAGTTACCTGTTATGCAGAATATCTTCCCCGGGAACACTGTGTACATATGCGGTGCGAATGTCCTCGCTTAAAATAGAATTGTTACAAAAACCTTCCACCAATTATTTCGTCCTTTTCAAGAAGTGTAAATTTCTTCGTTCGAAGCGTAGATTTCTTGAATCTCTTTCATAAATGAAGCGTCGTTCGCCTCCAAAATGAGATTATCCTAAAAAATAACCGTAGGCAAAACAAGTCTCAAGGATAAATTGAAATGTGGACGTTATCAGTTCCTCACTCGAAGCAACATTTTTTAGTAGTATGTAAAACACAAATCCAGAAACATCGTGGCAATATTCTTCAATGAAAATTTGCTGATTTCTAGGAATAAGATAATCACATACAAAAACTGTTTAATTTGGTTTCAACCAATACTGGCGCTGCAACGACAGGTGGATCCACTTTCTTGGAAAAATTGTCCCGAGATAAATTATGCACGCAAAATTATTATTCTATCGTGCGTTATCCTATGGCAACGGGTTCAATATTCGCTCGTTTATCTTTTTACAGTATATTTATTATTTTTTGTGGCTTTAAAATCTTTCCTGTTTTAAAAATTATAAAAAGCCATATCTGTTCCACAAATATTTTAATATACACGTGGAAAGAGGCGGTTATTACTGCCGATTTAAACCGGCAATTTTGATGTTTTCTAAAATAGAAACTACAGTTTGTCATTAACGTTTTCCGGCGTTTGCCAAGGAAACTCACTTAGTATACAGGGTTCAGACCAATGCAGGATGTATTGAAGGAAGTTTTAAGGCTTATTTATTAAATATATTTCTGTCATTATCTGCCAATAAAGGGTACTTACTTTTTGTCTCAAAATAACAATTTTTGAACTAATTACGCCTGTGTTACCGCTATGCAATGATATAACATTGGGAACCAGTTAAAACCTATGACATTAACTGCCCTGCAATATACAAACTTCTCTTAAGAATAACTGACAGGCTGGAAAACCAAGAGTTTGTTAAGACGTGAATCTAAAATAAAACGGGGAATAAAACCTTTAACAGCGTTTGTTACTGATAACACCCGGCCATGACAGAAGTCGTCATGATATCATAAAATGCATTCTCAGGCCCCCAACATTTTTTTTTTTGTTTTCACTTTTCGTTCCTTATTCCCTTTTAATCGTTAATAAATCAGGCATGATTCAAAAATAAACTATTCTTAACGCAACTTAGTGCTGCTTCTTATTCGTAGTCATTGCTAACAGGAAGTACCGATGCACCTGCCCTTAACCGGAAATGGATGTGGACGGCAGGTACGACGTAAGGTTTCCCCTGAAAATGTTCTTAAATCTGAAAATGACTCACTTTTTTATGCTTAAAAAAGGAGAAAATCCTTGGTCATGGAATTCTTTGTTAAGTAAGCTAAACAGCGTGGTACATATATGTTTTGAAGATTCTTAGAGGCCGTAAACAGATTTGTTTTACTATGAAAGGTAAGGCAATGTTGAAAGCTCTTTTCTTATTATTCCTTTAATTCATGCTGTTTCTTCTTAAATAAATTAAATAATTTCATTTGGGGCGAATTTAGAGAGCCGTCAGTTTGTTTTTCAACCGTTTGAGTTGATTGTTTTGATAATTGAAAAATACTGTACTTGAAGAACACGAGAAGTTAAATGAAATTGCGTCTTTACTTTTTCGTATCGCTGCTGGTCTTGTTTTAAAAAACTTTAAACTTTATTTTTCATAGGAATATTGACTACAAGTATCCTGGCCGCCGCCGCTTTTATCGCAGTGAACGCTTTTCCAACTAAAATTTCTTGCCAGAGGAATAAAGATGTTCATTCCTTACTCAGAGATGCATTGGGGTTATCTAACCTAGTGGCAGGACAAAGCTCTGTTCTTAGCCAAGAAATGGTAAGCAATTTCTTTTCTTTATCTTCGTTTATTAACTTCTTTAACTTTGTCATGGGGAATTTAATGTTTTTCTCGTGCAAACACTATGAATAAGTACTATTGCTTATATCCCAAGAGGAAGACACCATTTAGAGATTTTTCCCAGGCGAAGCGGAAGAAAGTCACTGGAAAGTGGCCAAAAGTTGGCGCAAATTGTTTTACTTGTAATCCATATCTATAGATTTACCTTTGCAATCTATAGATATCTATAGTTTAAGTGAATCTAAACGAAATTAGACCATTTTTTGGGACAAATCTCTTTTGACTTTAAGATGATACTCAACATAGCTTAAGCTGACATAGAAAGATTTTTAGCGTCCATACGCCAAAACCAAGATAGCTATACTTTCCCTCTGCATGAAGTATTTTATGACAGGCAAGAAGCATTCGAATCCAAACACAATTTCAGCGCTATCTGTCATTAAACATTTTTAGCTTGATGTTTAACACGTCATTTAGTGCGAGAAAGTGATTCCAGCTTTTGAAAACGATTGTTTTTACCTAAGACATCATTATAATCACATTGCTAGCTACGTATATATAACATATATTTCGTTTGTAACTTGTATATCATGGAGCGTCTTTATCTAAAGAACAAACTGACAAATGATGTGAAATTACAACATTATATGAGATGCGTTACAATGCAAATGGACGGCCATAATAAGTATTTTATAAATATTGCAACTCGCCAAGTATTTTCATTTTGTTATTTCTTGACCTTTTTTCAGTCCACAAGATGGCCTACAGATCCTTACCAAGAAACCACTGTTGATTTTTTCCTTCGTCTTCAAAACTTCAATAAAACTGCAGATAAGGTAAGCTATGGAAGGTTAAACCGTACAACATTTTCTTGATCGATTTGTTTCACTCCTTGCGCATCGCTTACGATCAATCTTGATGGGGTTATGTCAGCTTTCTCCTTTCCTAAAATTCTTGCTGACCTTATTTCATACCCAAAACGACATTTTTGATCCCACCGAAAACAAAAGGCGTTTTAATTTTCCGATGATGTTACGAAGGTTTGAGGCGACATTTTACTAAAGAAAGCCGAACAGCTTCCGAACATATTCCGAACATTTTCCGAACATTTTCCGAACATTCTCCGAACACTTTTGATCCCTCCGAAAACAAAAGGCGTTTAATTTTCCGATGTTACGAAGGTTTGAGGCGACATTTTACTTAAGAAAACACTAGTTTTTAATCCAATTTCTTACGAATTTTTAAGATGAGTAAGGCCAATTACACCGAAACGATTCGTTCAGTGTTTCTGGATCGTGAATAGATAGATTTTACGCTTTCTAGATGAAGCATGAATTATTAGGCTTCATTGTGACCGGACCACTAAAACAATTAACACGTCAGTCACTGGGGCCAGTTACAGTATACTAAATAGATGGTAACTTCACTTTGGTATAACAGAAAAATATGGCTGATCTTTTCAAGTGAAACCTTTATTAAGCGGACACCAGCTGCTTAGGTCCCTAAATTTTCTTCCCATATTTACTGTAAAAAACGAACCTGTGTTTAGCGGAACCCCCTATGAAGCGGACACTAGGGAGAGTTTCCAGGGTGTCCTCTTACTAGTAATACAGGTTTCACATAGTCATGGTTAAAAGTTATATTATAAAATGCTTGTTTTACAATTAAATGAGTTGTTTGTAAGTGATGTTTCTCTCTGTTTCAGCCTGTGACTATGCTCAAAAGAAACTGTCATATATTGAGGATATTTATCTCATTGTTAGAGAATTCCTCGAACCAGCTAAATCGTTTTGAAGTTGATGAAGGTGTAAAGAGCCAACTAGTGCGTCTGAAAAGACAGACGAAAACACTAATCAGTTGTTTGAGAAAAATTGTGGCAATCCTGACATTTGTAAGTATTAGCCTGGGGGTTTGTTTTAATATTCTACAATCTAAAACACACAATAATTAACTACATTCAAACAGCACCGTTGGAAAGTATTGCCAAAAAGTCTTTCATTTGAATAGTCAAAGCTTAGGAATACATCCACAGACTAAGGACCTGTTTATATGGAGGGAGGGTGACCCGCCTAGCCGGATTGCCTGCATAGAAGGGTCACCCAGCTTTGTTTTTTTTTTTTGCCGTTTGCTTTACACGGCAGACAGATTAATAATAGAATTATTAAGAGATTGTGGCATTCGCACGCCTAAACATGCCTCAAATAATGCTGCTGCTAGTAAATTTAATAATACATGTGAAGGCCAGCTAAGTTTTATCCCAGCTAGACCGGTAGTCAACCGGCTACTGTAACCGGGCCACCGTCCTTCCATGCAAACAGGCCCTGGAAGTTTGAACCACATCCACGTCTCAAGGTTTGGATGTCGAGCCACGTTACATGTCCGTTATTTTAGTAAACAACAACAACAACAATAACAACAAAAACCTTATTTGGGTGTGCAATAATCTTGAAAATATACATCTTTGAATAATCACTTCACAACAATAAACTACATTTTGTAATCTATTTTTAAAATAATTGAATCTCTAATTAATTTTACGATGTAGGCCAATTGATGCTATATTTTCTCTTCTGAAATGATGTAAAAATGCTGTAACTGGGTAGCTTAGGCTTTTTTAGGCTTTCTCGTTAGATATTCACATTTGATGACCTTGTAATTTATAGCTTTTGTGTGTTGACTCGATCTGCTACCCACTATATCGTTAACAGTTTCTTTGTCCTATTTTATCCCACAGCAACAGCGAGGACAACAAGGGGCACACAAACCGGGAAGTCAAGAAGGCCAGAAGATTACCGGTACTTCAAATATTGGCTCCGTTCCAACCATTCAAGATGTTACTTTCCAAACAAAGCTCATATTGGATGAGTTTTACTCAAATGCTCTTAATCTGAACGTTGACTTATGGAAAATCAAAGTACAGACTTGTAACTAAACTTACAGAGTCAGTCATTCTTTATAGGAGCTATATCACCATTTTAATGTTACTTTGAAAAGCCCAAAAGACATATTTATATCAGTGAAAACCCAAAAATAAGGTTCCCGTTTTCTTTGAAGTTACTTTACTGCGCCTTTCAATAACATGCGGAATCTGAAATTCAATTCTCCACCAACGGTTGTGTTATACCCTGCCGTCAATCATAATTAATACGAAAGCCAACGGACCATGTAAAAAGAAACAAACAAAATGGATCGAAATCTACCAATCACAATGCACGGATATGACCTTTTAAACTCATTGAAGTGAATATCTGTTTCCTGAGAGGTAAGCTAAGATGATTGACGGCAGTGCAAAACGCAACTGTTGGTGGAAATCCGCATGTTATTGAAAGTAATAGTGCTCTAAAAGTAAAAAATAAGTGTCTCGGGCTGCAGATGGCCAGGATAGAAATGGATTGCAACTTTCAAGTTTGGATAACTCGCTAAAACTCGATTCTCTCTTCGAAAATTTACTTCATATGTTCCTGTTTAATGTTCTACTAGCAGTAGTCGGAGATTATAGAGACGCGTTCGAAGGAATTTCCGGCGGAAACGAGCCCCTGAAAAAAGCAATAGCGGCGGCCATCTGGAAGACTGAACACCAAAAATTCTCAAATTTTATTGCATGCAAGGCACAGGGTAACCAACACGAAATTAGAATTGCGTTCTTTGAACGCGATAAGCACTTTGTGTCTGACAAAGGTATTTATATTAGTTTTATTTTGGGGCATTTTTGACCCAAAAACGTCAAAAACCCCATGACATACATGTAGCTCCATAAACTTAAACAATAGAGTAGTAAAATAACAAATAAGTGTTTATACTCCTGAGATGTAAATCTCGTTGTTAGTTGTACTCCCTATGGGAAATGATATTGTTATATTACATTAATATTGTAACTGCGATAACGATATCGCTAAAAATACATGGCATCACTGTCTCGATGCTGTTTATTTAAATGGCAAAAGTAAAAAAAAAAACAATTAAACTAACCAAAAGATATAAAAATATTAAAGAAATCAAAAGATAGTTTATCAAAAAAAAATTATATGTTTAAGTGTAAGATTTTCTTAATTGAATAAATGTAAAACCCTGTTTATTGTTCACTATAATAAGCAGGCTGAAATTTGAAAGTTAAACCCCTAAATATATTACAACATATTTTAGCCTGATTTTTAAAATAGTCAATTAAAGTGAGAAATAAAATCAGGTTTTAGGTGACTAATGATGTGTAAACGTGAAACATGTTTCATTCGTGAAACAGGCGGTGCAGTGCTCGAGTCATGATCGAGACATCTTTATTCTCAGCATGATTGAAACAACCTCACGACGGGTAGTTTCGATCTAAGCCAGACGAAAATTAGCGCAAATGTTGTCTCCTTGTTAAACGCTGCAATGCCCTTCGTTCCCGAAAAATGTTGGCTCTAAACATGTTTCGGTGCTAATGTGAACAACCACAACTACAATATACCCTATTTTCCCGAATAACAGCCGTCCCTCGATTAAAAGGTGGAAATTTGAAAAAAATTGCCTCCCTCGATTAATTGCCACCCCCGTCACCCCTGGTCTTTCTTTCACCTCTTCCAAGTCAGGTTAGAAAATTTACTTCTCGTATAGGAAACAAGCTTTGATTTGCTCGTTGCAGTTACAGAAAAAAATTACAAAAGCACAGGTTTCATATAGTTTTTCCATAGCGACGTTCATTTATTCGACTCTTTTCTTTATTTCTTGGAGCTCTATAAATATAACATTAGCACAATCATTAAGCACTTCCAGTGAGCAATATTTGAAATAATTGCCACCCTCGATAAATCGCCTCCCCTCGCCCCCTTTTGGAATGAAAAAAATGATAATCGCCCCGCTATTAATTATTCGAGGAAATACGGTAAGTTTGACTACATTTGTTAAGAATGATGTCATAACTGCTAAAACGCATGCTTATGAAATACAGTGGAACCCCGTTAATGTGATTATGCATACACATCGAGTGGTCACATAAATTGGGTTAATTGGGTACATTTATATTACGAGAAATAACGCTTGGGGCCTCTAAGAGGTTGTCCTTGATCGGGTTTTTCAGATAGGAAATTGATTGAGTTTTTGTTCGGCCAAAAAAGGTTCAGAAAACAGATGACTATATTGACGTTCCCCAAATACTTTGCGATATTAAACAAATGAAATTGTTATAATTTGCATATTTCATTTATTTCCCGTGTCTGCCACCAATATCATGACTTTATCTAAAGCTTTAAAATAATCTGTAACTCTACAGATCAGCTTCTGTATTTTTATATTGTCGAACCTTTATTACTTCAATTATACTACTTTTACCTGCCTCGAATAGCGTTTTTGCTAATTTACAGGGCAACTGTATTTAAGTTTATATGTGTAATAAATTTTTGTTTGTTGTTGTTGTTGTTGGTTGTATTTGGTTTATGGCTCTCCCGTGCTCCGTTAAGGTGGCTGAACACATTTTGCACGCGCTCTTCAATTTCAGCTGCTTACGTGAGTCAGCACGTGCAGAGTTTGTGGCGCCTATTCAGCGATCATTTTATTTTGCTCAGTGTGGATCGCGAAAGTGTTGTTTTTCGTCTTAAAATCAAGCAATTTGTTGTTCGTAAAAATATTTCTTGAATCAATAGATCATTTATAGAACCATTTAAGAAATACACTGCCTTTTTGGTCGTTTTTGTCTTTGGATCGAGAACCCAGTCAAATGCAACGCATGCGCAGTTGACCAAAAATTGTGACTGGATGTTTTAGCGACTTTCCTCAGAAACGTGATGGTTTCTATGGAACCACTCGTTAGAATTTCACGAAATTTGGCACAATAATAGTTCCGAATATGCTGAACTCACCTGCCATCAAAAATTTGAAATCTAACAAAGGAGATTTTTACAAAACGCAAACATATTAAACCACAAATTACGGAAGATCCCTCTGTCAAAATTACATGAGACCAGTGTTAACATGCGAATATTTTTACGAGTTTACTGTAGACAAATGATGGACAAACTCTAACGACTAGATTTTCTGAAAATAAACAAAACCAAATATTGCAGGCTGATTTACAATCCACCATGTTGCCATGGCAACACCCTAAAAGCTTAATAAAAATATCGAAATATATAGCTTGTTGCTTAATCGTATGCCTCACCAATTTTGGGCGCTCGGACGTTAGTGGTTTTAAAATGACAATTAATGATGCATAGGTACTGTGAAACTGTGTTCAGCCACCTTAAACGGTAGGTGAAAAACAACCGATGATTTTGAGCATGTGCCTTTGTTCAGAATTTCGTAATATTAGGAATGAGAATACTAAAGTTCACGATCTTTCAAAATATGTAAAGTTTAGTTTTGGGAAATGAATTTGGGATTTTTAAGAATTTGTTGAAAATCGCGAACTGAAAGGCATAAAATCACGCCATCATGTGTATACGTGACCAACAACAAAAAACAAAAACGTTTTTTCCGTGAGAAATCTTGGCAACTCTGACGCCAAAAAGTTAGTTAGTTCTCTCCGCGCCATGAGGCGCATAAGGCTGCAACTTTCGTTTTCCAACCAGCCCTGTCTTTGCTGCGGTCCTGGCTTCAGCCCAGCTGGTCCACCTTTCTTGTCTGCACTCTCTTTCCACTGTCCTTCTCCACGTGGTTTTAGGTCGGCCCACTTTCCTCTTCCCCTCGGATTGCCACCCCATTGCCACCATTGCCAATGACCTTGTCGGTCTGTGGGCTTCCCGCAGGCTTTCACCCATTGACGTCATGGTGTGTCCAGTTGTCCCTCCGTCCACGGCCACAGCTTCGCCATTGCTAATTAGTTCTTGAGAAATTGCAGTTTCGGTAATCTTCTGTTTTTTCCGGGGACAAGTGATTGGCCTGCCGCCCAACCCCCATGACCTGGAGGGCCGGTGGTTTTCTGTCAGGGTTTTCCTTCCCTTAGGGGTATTATGGCTCCCCAGCCGGTGCTGCTTTAGTCTGGACCCTCACCGCGCAGACCAATCCGGCATGGTTAGACCTGCCAGGAGCACAAGGCTCCCGCCGGCATAGCCCTGGGGGTCGTAAGGTCACACAAGCTTCCCCGCCACGACAAGGCACACCACCGAGGGGAAGAGAAATCTTGGCAACTCTGACGCCAAAAAACAATGGGAATATACAAACCTTAACTTGGATATGGTATTCTTTAATGTCCAAAGTGTTCAATTTCATTCGTGAAGTTTATCGTGAACAGTGAAGCCACGATCAAAAACGCTTTACTTTTCGCTGAATTCTTCGAAGCTCACTTTGCACTTTCGTACTCTTTATACTGTTGATACAATTTTTTCCCAGATTTCTGGGGAATAAGATAAGATAAGATAAGATAAGATAAGATAAGATAAGATAAGATAAGATAAGATAAGATAAGATAATAAAGCGAACTTGTTCAAGCATATGTTCCCAGTTTTCTCGCATCCTTGCATAATCGTGGACCATTTTGAAAAGAATCAATGCACAGCACGTTTCATGCACAGCATTAAGATAGATATTAATTAATGCTAATACAGTATAATGAAAATAAAATAAACTGATGTGATATTTTTTTAGTGTATGTAGGAGTGCTAAAAGGCATTTAATCGTAAAACACCCTTGTGGACTACTGGTCCTAGAAAGAAAATTAGGAAACAATGGAACAAAGAAACTTCCGCGTTCTGATTTCTTAGGGGTTTTACAACAACAAACAACAACAATTTTATTTCAAACCTTCCAATTACAACAGTACTTCATATCTATCGTACATACATAATTTCATTCCACGTTAAGCGAGTGCTACGTCGCTTGTACAAAATAAACAGCTTCATTTGTGCATTATCTGAGAGGACGATTGTTGTTGTCGGTGTGCCATTTGCAACCCCCTTTAAAAAGTCTGTTAGGAGGTCAACGTGGGACTGCTTCCTTCGCTTTAATGTAATGTTTTATATGAGAATGAGAAACAAATTTCCTGGAGCATTGTGATAGAAAATGATGAAAGTTTGGACTTTTCCACAAGTTTGCAGATGTTATATGCGTCGTACACGATTGGATTGGCGTTCTGAATTAAAACGTTGGTCACAACTTTCTCTCTCATCTGTTGAGGTGGGTTTCATTTTCCAAACTGGCGATTTCTTCTTCGTCTTCATCTACTTGCGTATTTTATTCAGTGTGTCTCTTTGCGGCTAGGCAGGAGAAATAGCCGGCAATCTGTTGCGGAGTTAGAAATTCGACGCTTTCATATCGCCGCGCACCACTAGCATCCTTGGAGGTGTATATAGCTTTGGGAACACCTGCGGGATCTGCTTTTTGACAGTACCACTCTCTGATCTGGAATTTGGCGTTCAAGTACTCCTTCCGTTTCGCAGAAAACCGAGTACTTCGGATACAAGAACATTTCAGGGCCCATCCCATTGGGAGAGATGAGGCAAAAAACGTTTGGGAAAGTTCTGCTTTCTCTAGTTCAGGTACTGCAGTGGCATCGTGTTCCAGCCTTGAAGCATACCCACCGTGACTGTCACGAACGCTTGCTCCGCCTGATATATGCAAAATTGAGACGTAATTGGTCGGGCTATTGACTATAGGCCAAGTGCCGGACTTATAAATTGGTTGAAAGAAAGTTGGGATTTTCAAGTTGTTTATAGCCTGAGGCTAAATGTTAGTGACGTCATATCAGTTGACATAGCAACTTCAAGATCATGAAAATTTGTTGAATAAAAAGGAGAAGAGGAGTTAGTGGTATTGTAAATATGTAATTTGCTTGCTTATGAAATGCGCATTTACATTTACATTTGGTACGAGAGGCAACCCTGCGTGCATTTCATATTTCAGAATATTTCAATGCAAAATGTGCAATTGACTCTCCTTTGTGATTTAACCTTACATGTTTGCTCAACGAAAAACGAACCACGCAGCTCAGTGGAATAATTCATGAATGACGAAACGAAACACATCAAGTAAAAGGAACTTACATTATTGCAGGATTTGGCGAGAGTTCCATTCTATAACGATTCCTTTTCTTTCTTTTCGAGCAACAGATGAATGGAAGTAATAAAGTTGAACTTGAAGTTAAAGTTGACCTTGCATGCACGAGTGATTGCGAAAGACTGTAATTAAAGGTTTCAAATGACAAAGTAACGTGCATGACGGATCACCTTGTGTGACCGAAAAAGCGGCTGTAAAACAAATAATAACAATTTTGGATTAATTCTCGTACCTCAGAGGCTACTCGAAGAGTTGTTCTTGTTTGCATATAGTCTCAAAACGGTTCACGATTATGCAAGGATGGAAAACACTGGGAACATATGATTGAACACGTTCGCTTTATTGTCAGTCCGTTTACAGTTTCCGCCAGAAATCTGGGGGAAAATTGTAACAACAGTATATTAAGAGTACGAAAGTGCAAAGTGAGCTTCGAAGAATTCAGCGAAAAGTAAAGCGTTTTTGATCGTGGCTACGGGCTTCACTGTTCATTATAAACTTCACGAATGAAATTGAACAGATGGCAAAATGAAACACTTTGGACATTCAAGAATGTCATATCCAATTTAAGGTTTGTTTATTTCCATTGTTTTTTGTGGTCAGAGTTGCCAAGATTTCTCACGGAAAAACGTTTTTGTTTTTGTTGTTGGTCACATATACACAAGATGGCGTGATTTTATGGCATTCGTTCGCGATTTTCAACAAATTCTTAAAAATCCCAAATTCATTTCCCCAAACTAAACTTTACACATTTTGAAAGATCGTTAACTCTAGTATTGCCATTCTTAATATTATAAAATTCTGAACAAAGGCACATGCTCAAAATCATCGTTGCTTTTTTGCCTACCGTTTTACGGAGCACGGGAGTCACCCATAAGCTTTTGACTTCCCTTGAATACTTAGATTAATCTAATTTTTATAAAGTCATGGTGTTTAGACTTTGAGAAGTTCTACACAAAATTAGAACTATGACAGCTTTTTCTAGCGCAGTAGTTTTGATACGCGAGTCGAGTGAATAATGACTTATTTTAAGCCTGTTTGGTGTCGCCAAATCGAACCCTGGGCTTTAACTTTGCCGGATTTTTCTTATAAAATCCAAGGCTTGTTTTGTTTACATGAAATCGCTTTTCAACCTATGAATGAACAAACACATAAAAATGGACAACAAAATCTTCTTTTGAAAAAAGTTATTCAAACGTCGGTTAGTTTATGTTTAAAATCAAAAAGTGTACCGTAAGCGCATCGAGGAGCTGTCTGGGGCTGGGCACATGTCGAAATTCAAGATGTCAATCCGACTGAATTTGAGCACGTTTTATAAAACATTTCTCCAAAACTAACGAGAACACAAAGAAAAAGTCAATCACAAATTGATATCAACATAAATTCCCATGCTTGAAAATTCTTAAAAACTCCCCTTCTTCGATTCTGACACTAAGTTGAAGTAATTTCACAAAACCAGTGTTAATCTCTCAATCAATTTATTACCAGCATACAAATAGCAGGTTTTAAATGTTATTGCGATTTATTTGAAATCAAACTAACATATTTTTTTTTTATTTTTGCAAAATATATATGTCATACACCATATTTTAAGATGTCTATGTGGGATTTTCAATGCGAAATCTTAAACGCGCAAAATTTCACCTTTACTGATGACGAAGTTGCTTGTTTATCGTCGTCATGGTAATATCAATTTTCCAAGAAAATACATCTTGCCAAACTTCAATTCAAAACCAGTTGGTAGTGAAAATTTCATGTTGATCTCACTTGGAAAAGACCTCTTAAAAACCGATTGAAAAATGTAGGTATGGTCTCCAGAAAACTGTATCGAAACACCTTAATGGTGGTCGTGAAAATGCGAAACGTAAGGCCGGAAAAAGCGATCTTCTCGTACTCTGGTTAAAAAACGGTTTGGAAAGGTAAGTAAAATATACGATTTCCTTTCGAAATGTTTCAAAAAATCAACATGTCAAAATTTGA
Source organism: Cladopsammia gracilis (assembly GCA_022457155.1). Taxonomy (NCBI): domain Eukaryota; kingdom Metazoa; phylum Cnidaria; class Anthozoa; order Scleractinia; family Dendrophylliidae; genus Cladopsammia; species Cladopsammia gracilis. Next base: position 321,762 of record JAJGOT010000214.1, on the reverse strand, counting down.
ACTGGCACTTTAAAGTCTTTCTTTTGTTCAATTCTTGGAATTTTCAGGCAGGTGTTTTTCTTGGAAAAATCCACTTCTAAATTATAAGCGTAATAATCTAAATTTTTAGCCCAGTTTGTTGACTATAAACCATCAGCAAGCGAGCTTAATTATGTCGATTTTCTCTTGGTATTGTATAAAAGGAAAGATGATTCACGAGAAACCGATTTAAGGAGTTATCACACACTTGTGAGGACTAACAGAAAAGAAGATTTTCGCAGAATCGAAGTGAGTTCTTTCTCAATTAGTTTTAAGATAAGATAGAAGTTTACTCTTACTTTCAGTAATCATAAAAATACTAACAACAGTGGAGAGTCTTAAAGGTGAAAGCAAATTATATTTTCTTCGTCAACGATCACGAACGAATATAATCCATGACCATGTTTATGGAAACTTAATTAAACACTAATTTTCAGAAATATCTTGAAAGCTGAGTTCTTATAAATAGCCGCGTTCAGTGACTTAAATTCGCTTATTTTTCTGGGTTTTCTTCTTGTCAAGAAACGACGTTTAAAGCGGAAATATTGAAAAGAAAACATGCAGAAAGTAAAAAAGTGAAAGAGTCTACAGTCAAAGATCACGGCAAGTATTTTAGACTGTTACCATTTTAAGAAAACCTACCGGGCAGTAACATCCGTCATACTGTTTATAAAGCTGTAAAAGGTGAATGTAAGTTAAAAGTTCGTGCATAAAATCCTTGAAGTATCATCTTTCAAATAACAAATTCAAATTATCGAACAGTACTTCCGTGGTGTTGTTTTCTTTGTAAAATTGTTAAAGTGATTATTTGTGAAATGCTTTGCTCTTCGGTGCTAAAACTAGTAAATGTTAAGGTAGATAAATCTTTCTAAATGTGTTTCTCGATCGTTATGTCGTAGGAGGGGAACTGACGTTGTTAACAGTCGCAAAAGGGAAGACCTTACATATAAACAGCTGCCTCACAGTGAAAGTAGCGGGACATTACGAATGGTATGGACTACTTTTAACGTTGACAAAGTTCTTAAAACTTCCTAAACTTGGGAAAACGTCCCAAAAATTGCAAAACGTGCCTTTGGATGCATATATAAAGAGAGTGTCTTCATTCGTGTGTCATTAACATTTTTAAGGAACAAGTTACTTTTCTTAGAGAATATTGCACTTATAAGTGAACGAAGATGAACGGTAAGGATTGAGAATTATGTTATTGTAAACGATAATGACTCTGTCAAGAACACGTTTTTAAATTCATTACTGAAATGAATGCGATTGGTCGTATTGGGTTGAAATTTGAAGACCTGGAAAAGCACTGCTCTATTTCTTTTAACAGAAATAGATCATTTGGAAACATAGACTTTTGTGCTGTGCATAAACGTTCTAAAATTCCCATAAACATTTTTTGTAAAGTTGAGGCTCAAAATGCCCAGTTCTTTCTATGAGACGTGCCTGCAGGGAATCATGGTACTTGCCTTTATAGTCTGCCATCTTGGACTTGATTTGTTGAATATTAACTTCCATGATTTCATGCAGGCGCATCTAGCAGGGGAGCTGGACATTGACTATTAGTTATACATACTGAAACAAATCGCCAGAAAAAGAATGATTCATCTTTCATTAATTTCTTTCGCAGGATTTCGGAAGACTTTCCTTCTGTTTATTATTTTCGCTATTTGTCGAGGTATTCCTGTCAACAAACGTCACACCCCCTGTATACAGGCTAATCAAATTTCGAAGGATTTAATATCTGAAATGCTGGTTTTGTTGGAGAAGCTAAGCGCAGATGTTACAAAAAACACAAGGCAGATTGTAAGTAGCTTCAAAATCTTAATTTATTGAAAAAAGTTTAGAGTCCCTGATACGGAGTTAGACGCGATGGAGCAATATTGTCTTGTGATGCTTTTCTGTTCAGCCTATCAATAAGCCAAGTATACTCCGGCTTTAGTTTGAAAGATCAGGAATTATCTTAACTAATGAAGCTCGCTTCATTGTACATATATCTGAGATTGTTAAGAGGAAGGGGGATCGCTGTTCGCCTACAGACGTTTAACATGTCATGTTTGCATTTGAAGGCAACAAAATATAACAATTAATTTACAACTTGTTAAATACCTTAACAGAACCATGATTTATCTAAGATTATCAAACATTTTGCTATTTTCAACCTTTTCACTCTAAGATTTAAATCTTTAGTCGTGTTATACGCTGTGGATTGAATTCTAACAGTGCCAACCATTCAAACGAAAACTGTATAGCAGTTATCTTCTTCGTACAAAATATTTTTCAGTATTTTATAAAATAGAATTTGTTTTCTTCCTTCAATTTTGATTTTGGTTGCTCTTGATAATAAAAAAGGATCGCAAAAGTAGAAGAAACCGCTTTTCGCGATACATTTAACAGTTTGAATATCCATATTGACGTTATATATATATAAGAAACATCTCATTGAATACTTTGCACAGCTGCTTAATGAGCCTCGAGTTATTAATGTTATTATGAAACCTTTAATTTAACTATTTGAGTTTTTTTCTATATATTTATAAGTTTGTTTGTTGTTGTAGAATGTCCGTTGGCCAGGAGGAGGATACAAGCAAGCAGATTACCCCATCTACATTTCTTACTCCCAACGAGCAAATGATAATGTAAGAAAGATTGCTATATTTTCATAGTTTTTCAATACTTCCCAATTATTTCTCCATTACAATTTTCAATTCTGTAAATAACTTAACAGTGACAGTTTAATTTATCATGGTAAACTTTGAAGCATTGATTAACAGGCGATTTCAGCAATCATGAAATAAAACAAAATTGAATATGGCAGATTACCTTAAAAAACCACGTTTTCATTTCAGTTCTTCTGGTAATTGGATTTTTAGATTCAAACATTTCCATATCCTTGAAACTTATGATTCATTAAAGCAGAAATAATCGGAGAAATGGGACAACATTGAGAAAAAACGTTGTCTTTGAATGTCCTTAAAAGTATCGAAGTTTTATCGACATTATATAAACCAACATACGTTTGAAATAAATGCTACTAGTACTTTCGAGAATCAAGTAGAAAATTTTTACTATAATTCCAATATATTGAGACTTTATTTGTTTACGTAGCAAAAACATTAAAATTCCTCGCCGGCATCTAAACATACCGTCCCTGACATATCAACCTTTTTTGTTATATGACATTCTTAATGAATTACATTACCATTGCCAAAATAAAATCCTCATATATTGATGCATTAATTGTTAGAGGGCGAAAACGTTAATTAAATTCCTTATAATCGATCTAATACAAATATGCTTTGTAACAAACTAAAATTCCGAAGATTATGACGCATTTAACAAACTATATGCCATTGCTTTTCTTGTTAATATTGGCAACAGATGCAAGTCCGCCTGAAAGTTGATCATTGTATTCTGGAGGCATTCCTTCCATTGCTTCATTGTGCGAGACGAGAATTTGGTGCCGTTCCTAACACAAAAGGCATTGTTCACAAGTTGAAAGATTTAAGGTGGGGAGCCAAGAATCTCATTCGACATTTTCAAGAAGCACAGGACTCGCTGCAACTGGTAAGAAATGTGAAATATATATAAAAAAATATATATGATTGCGACGCTTAACTTTGTTTAAATAAAAGCTGACTTTATACTTGGTTGGCCTGAAATACAATTAAAGATATAATTGTAGTCCACGGACACAGTTTTTCGTTCTTCAAAAATTTCACACACTTTTGTTTAGTTGTGGTTTTAGTCTGTTTGTGAAATCGAACTCATTATTCTAACCCAAGCACATTAGCCCCTATTGAAATACATAGTAAGAAGTAATGACTTTCTTTCCCAGAGCAGAACATATGGCATCGTTTCTAGTTTTGAATTCCTAAGAACTCGTCCGGCCACAACGTGGTGGCCCTTAGGTAGACGGATTAACAAAGTTCAACTGTGATATTCTTTTTCCATTGTACATTCATCAGGGTCAATGGATAATGAAGTCGAAACCTCTTAAAAAGTCTAAGCTTGTCCACGTGCGGTAAACAAACCCAAACTCAGTATATCATGACGGAAATCTAAGATTATTTCCTCCTAATAATTACTACTTTATGTGTTCGTTTTAGCCACAGGCAGCCAATCAAACCGCAGACAACATCTGTATCACACCCACTTGCACTGTGCGTTCCCATAGTGCATCGAGAAACGGACGACGCTCTATCGATATCGCAGTGAGTCATGGGAAGGCAATTTTGGCGGAATTACAAGGAAAGCTTTTGCTTGAAGTCTATCCTGACTTAAAAGTCACCAAGAAACAAATCTGCCCCTGAATTAATCTATCAATGTAACTAGATGTTGTATGTGAATCCTTTTCTTCAAACAATCACATGTATTCAATAATTTAATTACAGTTTTTTCAAAGAATCACAGGTATTCAATAATTTAATTACAGTTTTTTTTTCAAACAATCACATGTATTCAATAATTTAATTACAGTATTTAATAAATGTGTAATAGTTGAATTGTACGCAATGGTATTTGGAAAAATTTCTTGGAATAAATGAACTGTTATATGTCGTTCAATATACAACTCCTAGGTCTAAGAATTTCTATTTCCTCAATCTCTCGTAGAGTATTTTGGCAGCCTTGCTCGCCCGCCATTTTCAACGCTGATGAGGGCCTGGGACCGAGGTTGAGTCAATAGCGGTTTTCATTTTTTTGCCGTAAAACTGGAACCAAAGCAATCGCTCTAGCCAATGAAAACAGACGAAAACAAGAAACATTTTTCAGATATTAGAAATTGTGACGTTGTTTTGAAAACGGGCTATTGATAGGTCAGTGAATAGAACATTGTAGTGCTTTTCGAATCCCGTTCAACCTTGAATTTTATTTTTAATTATTTGCAACTGCTTAAAGGGACACAGTCCCGCTGAAATAGCAAAATTTATCTTACCTCATTTTCATTTTATATTGCCAAATGCCACCAATTATGCAACTTAGTTGGATAAAAAGATTCTATAGAGCAAGCAAAAGCAGTAGCTAGCGTGGAGATAAAGTGCAGGATTGCAAGGATTGAAGTGGATTACAGTTTATCAAATTTGATTTGTTGACCGCCTGTCAAGAAATCAAACTTCCCATTCTTGTGAAATTTTGACCTTTTTAGCTGTTATTTTGTCTCTTTGGTTAATATTTCTTTGCGTTCATCACTTTTGGCAATTAGTCGAGCGGGTGATCGCGCGAACGCGCGCGAAAATCGCCTTCCGCGAGAAGATGCGAGGACGGAGATGCTCCTGGCCAAATTAATGAAAACACGATATTTCTGTCGGGACAGTTTCCCTTTAAGTTGCTGGTGTCATTATAATTGTCACGTAATTCACTCAAAATTAGATCATTGTTTTTTCGTTTTTCGATTTTGGCTGCTTTGAGGGTCCACAATAGGGTTCTCAGTTCCCGCCTTCCCGCCCATTTTTCCTTAGTCATCCCACCATCCCGCCTCTTTTTACGTCGAAATCCCGTCATTTCCTTTTTAAAGTCGGCACAGCTGTACACAACGGATCCATTTGAAGACCTTCGCATGCTGGCCGATTCAGTCAATTAATGAGGTTACGTTCAGATTGTAATCTCGTATCCCGCGATACTATACCTCACGATTCCCACATCCCGTCCCCTCCAAAACGCGAAATCTCGCTCCCGCTCGTAGGTAAAATCCCGCTTCCCGCTACTGCTTTTAACTCGCATCCCAAATCCCGTCCTCAAAATAGGCCAGATCCCGCATTCCGCCAAACGTATTGTGTACCCTCTGCTTTTAGCAGTAAAATGGTCAAGTACAGAAGAAGACACCGAAGGGGAGAAAAACAACAACAGAAAACCAACCTCACATTTGACGAAAGCGTACAGATGTAAGTAATAAACATGAACATAGATATTTTGATATTATGATCTAAAACAGGAAAAAATGGTTGCAAAGGGATTTTTACTCAGGGGGAGTTTTGTATAATTTATTAATGTGGCCATGAAGAAAGAAAATGATTTCAGCTTTAGTAGGGTATTTTTATTTTTTGTTCAGTTTAGCGTGGGCTAAGAAAGTTGCATGTGCAGGTGCACGTGTGCATAGGTTTTTTGCCCTTTTGTAAAATTTATAAGTAGGTTACGTTTCACTATTTTATTTCTTGCTACTCACAAACTGCTATTTTCCAGTTCTAATATGGCGCTCTAATGACTTAATTTGTCGTCTTGGCGTTGTCGGCGTTTTGTTCCAATATGCTAAACCCCCACCCATCCCTTATTAACTCCTTTAGACAAGAGAAATAATATATTACGGGCACTGAATTGGACCATATAAATTTGTTTTTTAACAAAATTCTTCAATATATTTCCTGCCCTATCAAAATGACGCACCAAGCAGTAGGGAATTGCTTGTTAAACCGCTTATGCCGGCATGATAGATATTTAAATGAGATAAATTTACTGAAATATCAGGTACTCATATTTTTACAAGATAAGCGAAGGTAAAACTTAATTACAATTGATTTATAAGCCAGTTTAAACAAAAAGGAAAGCTTTCGTTTACAGAAACCGTACTTGAAACTATAACTTTAAATTTCATTGCATGATAATTTGCAAAGCCATAGTGCCGGCATCAATGGTAGGTTATCATAAAGATCATAAAGCCGTTACTTGAAGCACTATGCTTTATCACGTTGAATGAAATCTTCAGTTTAAAAACTGTAGCTAACTTTGAATAAGGTTGTTTCAAAACTTTAACTTTTTCTTTTCTTTTCGAAATCCAGTCTGAATTCAAAAAACAATGTTAACGGTTTCCCTTTGATTGACATCCACGAAACACAAGTTTGACAGCCTGGAATCAGATTCGCGAGTCTGTAAATGGACCACAAAATTAACGTGTCTCTGTTTTAAGGTCTAATCCTGATACACTGACCCAGCATCCATATTCAGGATATAATCATAATTAACTCCACATTAATTATTCAAGATGGAAACAGTTTTGACAGTTTTATGACCATCTTCACTGTCAAAACTGCAGTTGTTTTTAAAAACCTTCCTTTCTTTTGTTCAATTCTTGGAATTTTAAGGCAGGTGTTTTTCTTGGAAAAATCCACTGTCTTCTAAATTATAAGAGTTATATACTATATGTTTCGTCCAGTTTGTTGACTATAAAACATCAGCAGCGGAATTTTGTCGATTTGTTCTTGCATAGTATTGTATAAAAGGAAAGATGAGTCAAGGTGCAAGGACTAACAGAAAAGAAGATTTCACAATCGAAGTGAGTTCTTTCTCAATATAATTAGTCCTAAAATGAAATAGAATTTTAGTCTTACTTCCGTAATCATAAAAAAAAAATAAATTAACAACTGTGGAGAGTCTTACAGTCAAACAATCACGAAAGGATAGTCTTTGGCCATGTTCAAGGAAAAGTAATTAAACATTTAATTTTCTGAAATCTCTTGAAAGCTTACTTCTTATAAATAGGTTTATACCATTTTTTTGACGTGTTCAGTGACTTAAATTCGCTTTTTTGTCTGGGTTTTCTTATTGTCAAGAAACGACGTTTAACGCTGAACAGATGTTAAAACGAAAACAGAAAGTGAAAAAGTGAAAGACTAAAGTCAAAGATCACGGCAAGTATTATAGACTGTTTCCATTTAATTAATGAAACCTATTGGGAAGTAATATCCGCCAAACTGTCTATCGCGCTGTACAAGGTAGATTTAAGATAAAAGTCTGCATAAAATCCTTGAAGTTTCATCTTTTAAATAACAAATGCAAATTCTCGAACAGTATTTCCGTGGTGTTGTTTGCTTTGTAAAATTGTTAAAGTGATTATTTGTGAAATGCTTTGCTCTTCGGTACTTTTAAAAACTAGTATATGTTATATAATTAAGGTAGATAGACCTTTCTGAATGTGTTTCTCGAACGTTAGGTCGTAGGAGGGGAACTGGCGTTATTAACAGTCGCAAAAGGGAAAACCTTACATATAAATAGCTGCCTCACAGTGAAAGCAGCGGGACATCACGAATGGTATGGACTACTTTTAACGTTGACAAAGTTCGTAAAACTTCCTAAACTTGAGAAAACTTCCCCAAAATTGCAAAACGTGCCTTTGGATGCATAAATAAAAGAGTGTCTCAATTCGTGTGTCATTAACATTTTTAAGAAACAAGTTAATTTTCTTAGAGAATATTGCACTTATAAGTGAACGAAGATGAACGGTAAGGATTGAGAATTATGTTATTATAAATGATAATGACTCTGTCAAGAACACATTATTACTGAAACGAATGCGATTGGTTGTATTGGGTTGAAATTTGAAAAACTGGAAAAGCACTGCTTTATTTCTTTTAACAGAAATAGATCATCTGAAAACATGGATTGTTGTGCTGAGAAACCGACATAAACGTTCTAAAATTCCCATAACAATTTTTAAACGTTGAGGCTCAAAATGCCTAGTTCCTTCTATGAGACGCGCCTGCAGGAAATCATGGTAGTTGCCTTTATAGTCTGTCATCATTTGTTGAATAAAACTTCCATGATTTCTTGCAGACGCATCTAACAGGGGGGAACTGGACATTGACTGTCAGTTATGCATACTGAAACAAATCGCCAGAAAAAAAAAATGATTCATCTTCTTTCATTAATTTCCATCGCAGGATTTCTTCTGTTTATTACTCTCGCCATTTGTCGAGGTATTCCTGTCAGCAAACGTCACACCCCCTGTATACAGGCTAACCAAAGCTCGAAAGATTTAATATCTGAAATGCTGGTTTTGTTGGAGAAGCTAAGCACAGATGTTACAAATAACACAAGGCAGATTGTAAGTAGCTTCAAAAACTAAATTTATTGAAAAAAGTTTGGAGGCCATGATACGGAGTTAGAAGCGATAGAGCAATATCGTCTTGTGTTTTTTTTCTAATAACTACAACAACAACGTTTATTCGCACTATAAAGTTACAAAGATGTATACGTAATGTATAAATTAAAAATAGGTACAGCCTATCAAAATAAAGCCTATCAATAAAGCCAAGAATACTCTTCACTTTGAAAGATCAGGAATTGTCTTAACTCATGCAAAGCCCGCGAAACAGATAAATCGCTTCAGTGTACTTATCGAAATATATCTGAGATCGGTACTAAGAGGAAGGGGGATCGCTGTTCGCTTACAGATGTTTAACATGTCATGTTGCATTTGAAGGCAACAAAATATAACAATTAATTGACAACTTGTTAAATACATTAACAGAACCATGATCTGTTTTTTTCTTCATTTTTATATTTTGGCTGCTCTTGGTAATAAAAGGATCACAAAAGTAGAAGAAACTGCTTTTAGCGATGCATTTTGAATATCTACATTGAATACACATTGAATATCCACATTGACGTTATATAAAAGAAATATCTCAATAAATACTTTGCACGGCTACTTAATGAGCCTCAAGTTATTAATTTTATCATGAAATCTTTAATTTAACCATTTTAGTTTTATACTAATAAGTTTGTTTGTTGTTGTAGAATGTCCGTTGGCCAACAGGAGAATACAAGCAAGCAAATTACCCCATCTACATTTCTTACTCCCAACGAGCAAATGATAATGTAACAAGGATTGCTATATTTTCCTAGCTTTTCAATGCTTCCCAATTATTTCTCTATTTCAATGTTCAATTCTGTAAATGACTTAACAGCGACAGTTTAATTTATTGTAGTAAACTATGAACCACTGATTAACAGGAGATTTCAGCAATCATGAAAATAAATAAAACAAAATTGAATTTGGAAGATTACCTTAAAAAAACACGTTCCCTTTTCGGTTCCTTTTGATGATTGGAATTTTAGATTCAAACATTTCCATATCCTTGTAACTTTTGATTCATTAAAATCAAACATAATCGGGAAAATGGGACAACATTGAGTAAAAACATCAACGTCAATTTTTACTATAATTCCAATATATTGAGACTTTAATTGTTTACGTAGCAAAAACATCAAAATTCCTAGCCGGCATCTAAACATACACGTCCCTGACATATCAACTTTTTTTTTGTTATATGACATTCTTTAGTTAATGAATTACATTACCATTGACAAAATAAAATCCCCATATATTGCTTCATTAATCGTTAGAGATCGGAGAGCGAAAATCGGATTGATTAAATTCCTTATAATCGATCTAAACATACCATTACAAATATACTTTTTTGTAACAAAATTAAATTCCGAAGATTATGACGTATCGTATTTCTAACAAGCTATATGCCATTGCTTTTCTTGTTAATATTGACAACAGATGCAAGCCCGCCTGAAAGTTGATCAGTGCATTCTGAAGGCATTCCTTCCATTGCTTAATTGTACCATAAGAGAATTTGGTGCCGTTCCTAACACAAAAGGCATTGTTCACAAGTTGAAAGATTTAAGGTGGGGAACCAAGAATCTCATCCGACATTTTCAAGAAGCACAGGACTCGCTGCAATTGGTAAGAAATGTGAAATATGATTGCGACGCTTAACTTTGTTTAAATAAAAGTTGACTTTATACTTGGTTGGCCTGAAGTACAATTAAAGATATTATCCTAGTCCACGGACACAAGTTTTTGTTTTTCAAACAAACTTTCACACATTCGGTTAGTTGTGGTTTTAGTCTGTAATTGTGAAATCGAACCAATTATTCTAACCTGGGCACGTTCTAGCCTCTATTGAAATACATAGTAAGAAGTCATGACTTTCTTTCCCAGAACAAAACATGTGGTATCCTTTCCACTTTTGAATTTCTAAGAACTTATCCGACCACAAGATGAATAAGGCAATGTATCGGTGGCCCTCAGGTAGAGGATTAACTAAGTTCAACTGTGATATTCCTTTAATTTCCACTGTACATTCATCAGGATCAATGCATAATGTACTCGGAACCTCTTAAAAGGTCTTTGCTTGTCCTTGTCCACGTGTGATAAACGAACCCAAACTCAGTTTATCATGATGGAAATCTAACTAAAAAAAGGTTCTCTTAACAATTACTACTTCATGTGTTCTTTTTAGCCACAGCCAGCCAATCAAACCACAGACAACACCTGTATCACACCCAGTTGCACTGTGCGGTCCCATAGTGCACTAAGAAACGGGAGACGCTCTATCGATATCGCAGTGAGTCATGGGAAGGCTATTTTGGCGGAATTACAAGGAAAGCTTTTGCTTGAAGTCTATCCTGACTTAAAAGTCACCAAGAAACAAATCTGCCCCTGAATTAATGAAGACGCAATATTAATTTGATTAAACAAAATCTATCAATGTAACTAGATCTAGATGTTGTATGTGAATCCTTTTCTTCAAACAATCACATGTATTCAATAATTTAATAACAGTATTTAATAAATGTGTAATAGTCGAATTGTACGCAATGTTATTTGGAAAAATTATTTGGAATAAATGAACTGTTATATGTCGTTCAATAAACAACTCCTGGGTCTAAGAATTTCCATTTCCTTAAGCTCTCGTAGAGTATTTTGGTAGCCTTGTCAGGGTTTCTATGCTCGCTCGCCATTTTCAACGCCGATGAGGGCCTGGGGCCGAGGTTGCGTCAATAGCGGTTTTCAAACTGGATCCAAAACAATCGCTTTAGCCAATCAAAACAGACGAAAACAAGAAACACTTTTCGGATATTCAAAATTATTGTGACCTAGTTTAGAGAACGGGCTATTGATAGGGCGTGGATAGAGCATTACATTGGTTTCGAATCCCGTTCAACTTTGAATTTTCTTTCAATTATTTGCAACTGCTTAAGTTGCTGGTATCATTATGATTGTCACGTATTTCACACAAAATCAGATCGTTGTTTTTTCGTTTTTCGATTTTGGCTGCTTTTTGCAGCGAAATGGTCAAACACAGAAGAAAACAACAAAGGGGAGAAAAACAACAACAACAAACCAACCTCACATTTGCCGAAAGCGCACAGATGTAATAAAGAAGAAGTAATAAACAAGAACATGCATATTTTTTTGCATATCATGACCTAAAACAGGAAAAAATGGTTGCAAAGGGATTTTTACTCAAGGGAAGTTTTGTATAATTTATTTATGCGGCCATGAGGAAAGAAAATGATTTCAGCTTTGGTAGAGTATTTCTATTTTTTATTCAGTTTAGCGTGGGCTAAGAAAGTTGCATGTGCAGGTACACGTGCGCATAGGTTTTTTGCCCTTTTGTAAAATTTATAAGTAGGTTACGTTTCACTATTCTATTTCTTGCTACTCACGATTCCTGACAATTCAAATTGCTATTTTCCAGTTCTAATATGGTGCTCCAATGACTTAATTTGTCATCTTGGCGTTGTCGGCGTTTTGTTCCAATATGCTAAACTCCATCTAAACCGGACTTTCTTGGAATGAATTCTAATCGTAAACACAAATGACTTAATTATCGTTGAAACCGCCACTGCACTGGACCATTAGAGAAGCAGTGGTAGATTTAGGGGAGTGGCCCGGGGGTAGGGGGAGGGGGTGTCTCGCTTAGTCACTCCCCTCCCCCCCCCCCCCTCCTCCACCTTATCTTACAAAAACAGTGAGGCCCGAAAAGCTGAAAAAATGTTCAGTCTCTAATTGATGTTTTCTACGCCTAACCCCATCCCCCGCCCGTCCCTTATTAACTCCGTTGGACAAGAGAAATCATCTATTACGGGCACTGAATTGGACCATATAAATTTGTTATTAAACAAAATTCATCAGTATATTAAAGTGATAATATATTCCCTGCCCTATCAAAATTACGCACCAAGCAGTAGGGAATTGCTTGTTAAACCACTTATGCCGGTATGATAGATATTTAAATGAGATAAATTTACTGAAATACCAGGTACTCATATTTTTACAAGATAAGCGAAGGTAAAACTTAATTACAGTTGATATATAAGCCAGTTTAAACAAAAAGGAAAGCTTTCGTTTTCAGAAACCGTACTTGAAACTATAACTTTAAATTTCACTGCATGATAATTTGCAAAGCCATAGTGCCGGCATCAATGGTAGGTTATCATAAAGATCATAACGCCCCTGCTTGCAGCACTATGCTTTATCACTTTGAATGAAATCTTCAATTAAAAACTGTAACTAACTTTCAATAAGGTTGTTTCAAAACTTTAACTTTTTCTTTTCTTTTCGAAATCTAGTCTGAATTCAAAAAACAATGTTAACGGTTTCCCTTTGATTGACATCCACGAAACTCAAGTTGGATAGAGCATTACATTGGTTTCGAATCCCGTTCAACTTTGAATTTTCTTTCAATTATTTGCAACTGCTTAAGTTGCTGGTATCATTATGATTGTGACGTATTTCACACAAAATCAGATTGTTGTTTTTTCGTTTTTCGATTTTGGCTGCCTTTTGCAGCGAAATGGTCAAACACAGAAGACAACAACGAAGGGGAGAAAAACAACAACAACAAACCAACCTCGCATTTGCTGAAAGCGCACAAATGTAAGTAATAAACAAGAACATGGATATTTTTTTGCATATCATGACCTAAAACAGGAAAAAATGGTTGCAAAGGGATTTTTACTCAGGGGGAGTTTTGTATAATTTATTTATGCGGCCATGAGGAAAGAAAATGATTTCAGCTTTAGTAGGGTATTTTTATTTTTTATTTGGTTTAGCGTGGGCTAAGAAAGTTGCATGTGCAGGTGCACGTGCGCATAGGTTTTTTGCCCTTTTGTAAAATTTATAAGTAGGTTACGTTTCACTATTCTATTTCTTGCTACTCACAAACCTGACAATTCAAATTGCTATTTTCCAGTTCTAATATGGCGCTCCAATGACTTAATTTGTCATCTTGGCGTTGTCGGCGTTTTGTTCCAATATACTAAACTTCCTCTAAACCGGACTTTCTTGGAATCAATTTTAATCGTCCTCTTTAGAAAGAAAGGTAAACACAAAGGACTTAAGGAGGCGCCAAAGGATTTCTTACAGCTTATGTACATGTCAGAACAGTTAAACATTAAAATTTCATGGTTTTAGTCTCTGAAACAAATTATAGCGGAGCACTTGCCAGGCCGAAGGCCTGGCTGCGCAGCTCCATACTCATAGAACCTACGCCAAGATTTTTCATGGTCATGGCTAGCGGAATGTTTCGCGGGCGCGTGTCCGCCCGCGGGCGCCCGCCGTGTTGGAACAACATCCGGGATCTTGAAAGCAAGGCTTTGTTTTTCGCGCGGCCACACAGCCGTGAGCTCGGTAAACACTTTAGTTGTTTTCTTGTGCCTAGCGGAGAATTAAACTGCATTTTTTCGCGGTTTGCTACTCAAGACAGGGATACCAATTAAGGTATACTCAGAAGCCGCTTTAGTGGAAAAAGACGAGCTTTCAGGGATAAAATCTTGCTTCGAGGAACTTCATGTATTACATTTTTATCAATGCGGGAGATGATTTCAGAACCAGAAGCGGAGATTTGAATTTCCAAGCAAGCGAGGAACTTAAAGGTAAAACAGATTACAGTTTTCGATGAGAATTTATGTTGATATCAATCTGTGAGTGACTTGTTATTAGTGTTATTGTTAGTTTTGGCGAATTGATTTTAAAACGTGCTTATCTCTTGAATTTCATCGAAGAAAGCTTGAACTCGATGAGCTATAATTACATGGTACGCGTTTTGCTTTTAAACGTAAACTAATGGCGATTTGAATAAATTTTTTCGAAAGAAGATTGTGTTGTCCATTTTTATGTGTTTGTTCATTCATTAGATAGATTGAAAAGCGATTTTATGTAAACAAAACAAGACTTGATTTTATAGTACAGTTCTATCTTCACTCGCATCGCCTTATGCAAATATGTTTGTGTATTTTTGCAATTTTTGATTTTCAAATCAGTTTCTCGGGCAATTTTTGACAAACATAAACTGTATTTTATTCGGAAACTAGTGGTACTATTTATTCTAGACAGAGAAAAGTTGTTTTTGTGAACTTTTGTACGGTCTATAAAAATGTACTGTGCAGACGGTCGCGTAATACTGTTTTTGAGAATTGCTAAAATTGAAAATAGCCCCTTCGTCAATCTTAATTCTTGTGCTTCCAACCTTTCACCTTAGTTAAGTTTCACCTTAGTTAAGCTTGTTCAAAGTGCGACGCTGTTAGGCTTGGGCTATCTATATATATTAGATAAGCTTATGACAGGGTTGTTAAAGTTTCCTTCAAGACCATTTATGACGTCATATGTGTTGCCATGGTAACTATAACCCCCAAAGACATATTCCCCAAAAGTCAGTTTTTTTTTAATCTATCTTTAAAACTAACTCGGTGATCTATGTTTTTTATAAGCTCTTAAAGCGTTTTTAAAAGTTTGCAATATTCTGACTTCCTGTGTAAATTTCAAAAAAATCTATATTGTGAAAATCGAGATAAATCGAAAAAGGCCTTTTAAAGATTTAAAAAAATTCCACTTTACAGTTTTTTTTAAATGTCTCAAATGTTTGATATTAAAGTGGAATGCTACTTGCATGAAAAAAATTTCAAGATAGGTCACCGAGCAAATTTTTAAGATGAAGAATATCTTATGCACGATTTATTTCCGGTTTGCGCGATACGCAGTATTTTAATTTCCGGTGAGCTGCGCGCGCTACTTTTTGATAGGAAAATCAGCTGACGCATGCGTCAGTGCATGATGAGTGCACGTCGCGCGCACACGCAGCTGAAAACCCTTTCTAGCCTCCTTAATTATCGTTGAAACTGCCACTGCACTGGACCATTAGAGAAGCAGTGGTGGATTTAGGATTTGGTCCCTCCCCTCCCTCCCCTTTCCACCTAATCTTGCAAAAAGATTAAGGCCCGAAAAGCCGAAAAAATGTTCAGTCTCTTATTAATGTTGTCTACGCCTAACCCCCATCCCCCACCCGTTCCTTATTAACTCCGTTAGACAAGAGACATCATCTATTACGGGCACTGATCTGAAATGGACCACATTTGTTGTTAAACAATTCTTCGATTTCTGGAAGGATAGAACGCTTATATTCCCTGCCCTATCCAAATTACGCACCAAGCAGTAGGGAATTGCTTGTTAAACCACTTATGTCTGTGTGACATAGATTAAAATGACATTTATAACTGAAATATCAGTTATTTACTGGGCGAATCGTGTAATAAATTCTTACAAGTACTGCACAACACCTAAATTACTTTCAAGTATCACTACTGAATTTATAGCGGTTAC
This sequence comes from Cladopsammia gracilis, assembly GCA_022457155.1. NCBI lineage: Eukaryota > Metazoa > Cnidaria > Anthozoa > Scleractinia > Dendrophylliidae > Cladopsammia > Cladopsammia gracilis. The sequence continues at coordinate 305,576 of JAJGOT010000214.1, read as the reverse complement.
CAAAAAAAGTTCAGTATTAGTTTGCGTCAATCAAAGAAAAGCCGTTTATTTTCTTTTTTTTTTTTTTGGATTCTGGCATGAATTCAATCAAACAGAGCTAAAAAATCAACATTGTTACAAGATAAACGAAGGAAAAACTTCATTACAATTGATTTCCAAGCCAGTTTACACAAACAGGAAAGCTTTTGTTTATAGAAACCGTATTTCGAAAACATATTAACTTTTAAATTTCACTGCACGTTATAATTTGCAAAGCCAGTGATCAGGTGATGCATCAATGGTAGGTTAACACTGAAAGATCACAAATCCGCTAAATGCAGCGCCAAAACTAAAACTGACTTTGAATAAGGTTGTTTAAAATTTTAACTTTTTCTTTTATTGTAAAATTGCTCGAAATCCAGTCGGAATTCAAAAAACAATCTTAACGGCTTCCCTTTGATTGACATCCACAAAACTCAAGTTTGACCTTCTGAAATGTAGTGTTATTTCAGGGTTACGAGTTTGGGAATGGACCACAAACTTATTGTCTCTTTTAAAGGTATACTCCTGATACACTGACTCAGCATCCATATTCAGGATAATAATAATTAACATCAAATTATTCAAGATGGAAACAGTTTTATGACCATCTTCACTGTTAAAACTGCAGTTGTTTTTAAAAACTTTCCTTTCTTTTGTTCAATTCTAGGAATTTTCAGGCAGGTGTTTTTCTTGGAAAAATCCACTTCAAAATTATACGCATTATATTCTAAATTTTTAGTCCAGTTTGTTGACTATAATCATCAGTAAGCGAAATTATGTCGATTTGTTCTTGCATAGTATTGTATAAAAGGAAAGATGATTCACGAAAAACCGATTTGAGGAGTTATCACACACACGTAAGGACTAACAGAAAAGACGATTTTCACAATTGAAGAAGTGAGTTCTTTCTCAACTAGTCTTAAGATGAAATAGAATTTTACTTTTACTTCCGTAGTTGTAAAAAATAACAACTGTGCAGAGTTTTATATTCAAACAATCACGAACGGATAGTCTTTGGCCATGTTCATGGAAACGTAATTAAACATTAATTTTTAGGAAAATACCTCTTTTTTGACGTGTTCAGTGACTTACTTTCGCTTATTTTTCTGGGGTTTCCTCTTGTCAAGAAACGACGTTTAACACGGAAATATTCAAACGAAAACAGATAGTAAAATACTTAAGTCAAAGATCACGGCACGTATTGTAGACTGTTACCATGAAAGCTATCGGGCAGTAATATCCGTCATACTTTTCATCACGCTGTACAAGGTGAATGTCTAAATGTTAAAAGTCTATGAATAATAGAATAATAAAATCTTTCAAATAACAAATTCAAATTATCGAACAGTACGTCCGTGGTGTTGTTTACTTTGTAAAATTGTGAAAGTGATTATTTGTGAAATGCTTTGATCTTCGGTGCTTAAACTAGTAAACGTTAAGGTAGATAAACCTTTACTAAACGTGTTTCTCGATCGTTAGGTCGTAGGAGGGGAACTGGCGTTATTAACAGTTGCAAAAGGGAAAAGTTAACATATAAACAGCTGCCTCACAGTAAAAGTACCGGAACATTACGAATGGTATGAACTACTTTTTAACTTTGACAAAGTTCTTAAAACTTCCTAATAAACTTGAGAAAACTTCCCAAAAATTGCAAAAAGTGCATTTGGATGCATGTATAAAAAGAAAGTGCCTTCATTCGTGTGGCATTAAGAAACTTTTCTCAGAGAACATTGCACTTGCACTTGTAAGTAAATGAAAATGAACGGTAAGGACTGAGAATTATGTTATTGTAAATGATAATGACTCTGTCAAGAACGCGTTTTCAAATTCATAACTGAAATGAATTTGATTGGTCGTATTAGGTTGAAATTTGATGAACTGGAAAAGCACTGCTCTATTTCTTTTAACAGAAATTGAAGATCTGAAAACATGGACTTTTGTGCTAAAAAACCGTCATAAACGTTCTAAAATTCAATATACATTTTTTTTTAACATTGGAGCTCAAAATGCCCAGTTCTTACTATGTGACGCGCCTGCAGGGAATCACGGTACTTGCCTTTATAGTCTGCCATCTTGGACTAAGTCTTGATTTGTTGAATACAACTTTCATGATTTCATGCAGGCGCATCTCAGGGAGGAAACTGAACATTGACTATTAGCTATACATACTGTCGCCAGAAAAAGAATGATTCATCTTCTTTCATTAATTTCTATCGCAGGATTTCAGAAGACTTTCCTTCTTCTGTTTATTACTTTCGCTATTTGTCGAGGTGTTCCTGTCAACAAGCGTCACACCTCCTGTATACAGACTGATCAAAGTTCAAAGGATTTAATATCTGAAATACTGATTTTGTTGAAGAAGCTAAGTACAGATGTTACAAACAACGCAAGGCAGATTGTAAGTAGCTTAACTTTAATTTGTTGAAAAAAGTTAGGAGCCCCTGATACGGCGTTAGACGCGATGGAGCAATATTGTCTTGCGATTTTTTTTTCTGTTCAGCCTACGAATAAACCAAGTATATTCTTTACTTTGAAAGATCAGGAATTGTCTTAACTAACACAAAGCCCGCGAAATAGGGAAATCAGTATACTTATCTGAATATTTCTGAGATCGTTAAGAGCAGGGAGGGGGATCACTGTTCGCTTACAGATGTTTGGCATATCATGTTCATGTTTGCATTCGAAAGCAACAAAATATCAATGGCAATTTACAACTTGCAAAATACCATAACACCACCAGATTATCCAAACGTTTGCCATTTCACCAATTTTTAACCCTTTCACTTCAAGATTTAAACCTTTAGTCCAGTTATACGCTGTGGATTGAGTCCTAACAGTAAAGACCATCAAACGAAAGCTACATAGCATTTATCTTCTTCGTTCGCCATTTCACCAATTTTTAACTCTTTCACTTCAAGATTTAAACCTTTAGTCCTGTTATGTGCTGTGGATTGAATTCTATCAGTGCCGACCATTCAAACGAAAGCTGTATAGCAGTTATCTTCGTCGGTGTACCGTTTATTTTTCAGTATTTTATAATATAAAATTTGTTTTTTCTTGAATTTTGATTTTGGGTACTCTTGGAAATAAAAGGATCGCAAATGTAGAAGAGGGAATCGAACTGCTTTTCCCGTTGCATTTAGCAGTTTCAATATCCGCATAAGTCTCATGATAAAGTTGACGATATTTGCATGGAACATCTCATTGAACACTATTGCTGGTCTATCCCTCTCATACTTTGCACGGCTACTAAATGCCAAAACTCAAGTTTAATTATTTTTATCATGAAATGTTTTCTTTAACTATTGGAGTTTTTTTTTCTATATACTAATAAGTTTGTTTTTTGTTATAGAATGTCCGCTGGCCAGGAGAATACAAGCCAGCAGATTACCCCATCTACATTTCTTACTCCCAACGAGCAAATGATAATGTAAGAAGGATTGCTATATTTTTTTTTTACTTTTCAATGCTTCCCAATTTTTTCTCCGATTCATTGTTAAATTTATTACGGTAAACTTTGAAGCATTAATTAAGGCGATTTCAGCAATCACGGAAAAAAACAAATTCAATATTTAATGACAGATTACCCAAAGAAGTCACGTTTTTTACTTCGGTTCTTTTGGAAATTGGATTTTTAGTTTCAACATTTCCATATCCATATAACTTTTGAATTAAATAGGCGTAATCGGAAAACGACTGCTCGGTGGGACAGTTAAATGATCTGAAGTGGGACATTGAGTAAAATAAATGCTACTTTCGAGAATCCAGTAGTGAATTTAAACAATAATTTCCATATATTGAGTCTTGCACAAGCATTGAAATTCCTTGCCATCACAAATATATTGTTTGTTCTACACTGCAACTATCATAAATTTCGAAGATTGTGACGTATTTAACGAATTATAATCTCGTTGTTTTTTATGTTAATATTGACTACAGATGCAAGCCCGCCTGAAAGTTGATCATTGTATTCTGAAGGCATTCCTCCCATTGCTTCATTGTACCAGAAGAGAATTTGATGCCGTTCCTAACACAAAAGGCATTGCTCATAAGTTAAAAGATTTGAGTTGGGACACCAAGAATCTCATCCGACATTTTCAAGAAGCACGAGACACGTTGCATTTGGTAAGAACTCTAAGACAGCGAATCCATTCTTTTTTTTTATATATATATCAACCCTTTATATTTCGAAACTACAACTGCCTGTTTATACTTGATAGAACATCAAATCAAATTGCAGTGAAATCCTGTTCCACGGGCAAAGGTTTTTGTCCACAAAGGGGACGCTCAGTCATTCTCTTAGTCAATTTTCCCATGAAATAAATTAATAAAACTTCTTAATAGCTATAAAGGTGTGGCTCTCGCTTCGACTGTTAACAACACTTCTTTTCTTTAATTTTATGACGATGCAAAATTTTGTTAAAAAATAACTGACTTTATACTTGGTAGGTAAGTACAATTAATAATGGAGTCCAATTCCGTCTGTTATAATAGGGAGCTTAAGGCCCGGTTCAAACGTCGAACTTCACATGTGCCTAATCTAATGCAAATGAGCAAAGTGTATTGTTCTTGTTCATTTGCATTAGATTCGGCACATGTGAAGTTCGACGTTTGAACCGGGCCTAAGCAACGACGACGGCAACGCCAAGGAAAACGTCAATTGAAAAAAGGATCGATTCGGCTATTTTAAACTACTTTGCAGTTTTTCCAATTTGTTTAGTTTGTCTAATGTGACTGCGTATTTAAAGGAATGGCTTTCCAGATCAAATAGAGAAAGGAAAATTAACCGTTGTATGTTCACGTTCTCCACAAAACCTACAATTTGATCATTTGACGTTGTTGTTTTGCAGGAACGGCAAATAAATGTACCGAAATGTAAAACACACGTGCAAAGGCATTGTTTTTGCTCATTAAACCTATTGTTTTGTGCCGTTCTCGCTGCCGTCGCCGTCGTGGTTGCTTAAGCTCCCTAATAACAAAATAGGACGACCGCGTGGAGGGAGTCCGATTTGTTAATCACAAGTATGATTACAGACAGAATTGGGCCGACACCCCCATCAGCAATTAATCATAACTATTAAACAATTTCCGAGAGCAAATTGACAAAAAAGAGAAGAAATTCAATATAATAATTTGAAGAAAACTTTTTATCAATCGAGAGCGTTTATACAATTTTCATCACTGCAAAACTGGCATTGAAATATGATCATGTGATTGGTTCATTTGATTGGCTCACGACTGTCCGAGTGCGGTTCGTTAATGGTTACATAGTCCAATTACAACAAACTGTCCGATTACAACTTTGCAAGTAAATTGGGTAAATTGGAGGGAAATACAATGGTTTATAAACCAGTCAGAATTAAGGAAATTGTCAATAGTTTTGATTAAAGAAATAACTCTGGTCCACAGGCACTGTATTTATGATCCATCAAACACATTCGTTTAGTTATGGTTTTAGTCTATTTGTGAAATCGGACTCATTATAACCTGGACACGTTAGCCTCTATTGAAGTACCTAGTAAGAAGTTATCAATCCTTCCCCTGAAGTAAAATATGTGGCATTCGCTACACTTTTAAATTTGAGAATTCCTAAGAACTCGTCCGGTCACAATGCGAATACAGAATACTGTAAGGTATTGGTGACCCTCAGGTAGATGATTAAATCAGTCCAACTGTATATTCCTTTTCAACTGTATACTCATCAGGTCAATGAATAATACAGTATAATCCTCTTATAAGGTCTTTGCTTGTCCACGTGCGGTAAACGAACCCAAACTAAAATCTAAGATTGTTTACTCCAAATATTAACTTCTTCATGCGTTTTTTTTAAGCCACAGCCAGCCAATCAAACCACAGACAGCATCTGTATGACTATCATACCCCGTTGCACTGTGCGTTCACACGGTGCATTGAGAAACGGGAGCGAACACTTTATCGATATCGCAGTGAATCATGGGAAGGCTATTTTGGCGGAATTACAAGGAAAGCTTTTGCATGAAGTCTATCCTGACTTAATAGTCACGAAGAAACAGATCTGTCCCTGAATTAATGAAGACGCCATTTTAAATTGATCCAAGATAGAAAATCTGTCAATGTTACTAGATGTTGTATGTGAATCCTTTTCGTCAAACAATCACATGTATTCAATAATTAAATAACTGTATTTAATAAACGTGTAATAGTTAAATTGTACGCGATGGTTTTTGGAAATATTATTTGAATAGAGAGAGAGAGAGAGAGAGAGAGAGAGAGAGAGAGAGAGAGAGAGAGAGAGAGAGAGAGAGAGAGAGAGAGAGAGAGAGAGAGAGAGAGAGAGAGAGAGAGAGAGAGAGAGAGAGAGAGAGAGAGAGAAAGCTGCATTACTGTTGCCTGATTACTTAATAATTGTTAATAATGATTATACACGAGTGGGTATGTATACTATATATATGACATCCTACAAATTAAAAGTTATGAAAAGATAACTTAGATTCATTTAGAATCCTTTCTTTATGTAAATTTAAAAATCATGGAAAAATCAGTGCATGAGTGCTACCTGAAGTGTTGTCACATATCGTGTAACCCAGTTGATTTAAATAAAATCATTAATTATCGACTGTAGAACATGCTTTCTTAACAGGAACAAACTTTATTACCTTTCTCCTATTTGGAATTATGACTTGCAAATCGTTCTTCGAAAGGCGCTAATCCTTTGAAAGTTAAACTTTACTCCGATGTTACCTGAATCCACTCAATTATGTTTGAAATAATGAAAAATTTCAATCTTTTAAACCAGTTTTAGCAATCCCTTCAACAAACATCGTTTCAAGATTCATCCCTTTACTATTAAAATTGTTTTCACTCTATGAATATTTGTCTGTGTGGGATATGATTTCGGCAATTGGTGAATTGTTAAGAAGTCAGACTGGGGATTAGGATTAAGTGCATATGAAGCCTGCTGGGGCCTTTCATGTGTGATACCCTTAAATAGCCTTGTCAAACTTTCGAATCTGAGAAATGTGATTATGGATACCAAATAATTCACAAAAACGTTGGATGAGGGATATCACACATCACGAACACTGAAATAGACCGCATATGTTGTTAAACAACTCTTTGATACAGCATACTGAACTAATTTAGAAGTGTCTGGAAGGTGAGAACGCTTGCCATTCCCTACCATCTCCAAATTAGCCACCAAGCAATATTACTCACACAGCATTGAAAAGGGGTTATATGGGGAGGACGTGTTAAAATTTTCATATATTACATGCAATTAGTACTGAAAAATGAGGTACTGTCCGAGTAAATCGTGTATTAAAGTCTTAAAAACTAACTTTGCACAATACCTAAGTTGTTGTTATAACCAAGTCTAAAGTATTAACATCAATCTTTAAACGAGTAATGCGTAAAGTTTCTCTTTGTGATGTCGACTCCTACATCAATGTCCTAATTGAGGATACAATTATAATTAACATCAAATGGTTCAAGATCGAAACAGTTCCATGATTGACCACTGATTGTTCAATGTTGGAACTGTTGTTTTAAAAACTTTTCTTTTGTTTAATCTCATCTATAATTCTGGGAATTGTTAGGCAGATGTTTTCTTGAAAGATCCGCTTCTAAACTGTAAGCGTTGTATTTTAAACTTTTGGCCCAGTAGTTGACTAAAAACATCAACAAGCGAGATGACTTATTTAGGTTTTATATTCATTTGGTATTTTTTATAAAAGGAAAGATGAGTCAAGGAGTTACAACACTGAATGACTAACAGCTTACATGGAAGAAATTACCGAAATGACGTTTTTCACAGCATCGATGTGAGTTCCTCCTCTAGTAATTGCTACGGTTAAATCGAATTTTCTTTTCCTTTTGGTGAACATAAAAACATTAACAAATGTGTGGAGAGATTTGCAGGTGAAACATGTAAATATTCTCTCATTTAAAAATTACGATACGCATAATCTTGGTTCATGCATATGTCCACGTAAATTTAATTATACATTAATTTTTACGAAAAGCTTAAAATGTGACTTCTTCAGTAAAAATACTTTATACCACTTAAAGACGAAACTTCCGTTGACCTATTTTTCGGATTTTCTACAGGTCAAGAAACGACATTTAACACAACCGTTGAAAGAAAAAGGGGAAGTGAAAGCAAAACTTAAGTCAAAGATCAAATCCAGAAATGTGTACATGTAGCTTTAATTACCTGCTTTAAGCGTCTGTGGATGAAATCATATTTATGGACTGTTATATCATTTATCAAATTAGTGAATATTAATCTATTGAGCGATAAGAAGGTGAATGTATGTTTCAATTCTGTAGATGAAATCCTTAAAGTGAAGTTAATTAAATAACCAATTATGGAACAACACTTTTGGGTGCTATTTGTGTTATAACATTTTCTGAAACGCTTGGCTATTTGGCAATTAAATCAAATAGATTAACGTTTCTAAATTTGTTTCTTGTTCAGGTCGTTCAGGTGGGTTAATGATGTTGTTAACAGTCGCAAAGGGAAGACTTTACATGTAATCAGCTGCCTCACAGCCAGCTTCTCCGGTGAAAGTAGCGGGACATTACGAATGGTACGAACTACTTTTAAACTTTGACAAAGTTCTTTTAACTTCCTAAACTTGTGAAAACTTCCTAAAAAATTGCAAAAAATGCCTTCGGATGAATGTATAAAAGGCGTTCTCTTGATGCGCAGAGCATAATCATTTGTTCAAGAACACGAAGCTATCTTCAGAGAATATTGCAGTTGTAAGTGAATGAAAATGAAAGGTAGGAGTTGAGAATTATGTCATTTTAACTGGTAGTGACCCTGGCTAAAACAATATTTCACATAACTATAGTCGTTAAGGAGTGTGGTTGGTCTAAAATGGTTAAAACTGGAACTGAAAAGGTATCCCCATATTTCTTTCGGGCAACAGAAAATAAAATGTAGTTTATTTACCTTAAAACATAGTCTTCAGCGCTGAAAAACCGTCCAAACCATCCATTTTCTAACTTTGAAGCTCAAAATTGAATATAAGTCATGAAATTACATAGTAACTAAACATATATATTTTCATTTATTTCTATTGTAGGATTCACTGAGAAGACTTGCTTTCTTATGCTTTTCTTATGGTTTGTAACCCTCACCATCGCTCGAGCTGTTCCTGTCAACAATCCTCAAACGTGTATACAGACTGATCAAAGCTCAAAGGATTTAATATCTGAAATGCTGCTTTTGTTGAAGAAGCTAAACACAGATGTCACAAACAGCATAAGCCAGATTGTAAGTTCCTTCAAAATCCTTGATGAAGAAATTTGAAAGCCCATGATGTAATGAAAGACGTGATTATTAATAAATTTTGGTTCTGTTCAGGCTATCGTATAAAAAAAGAATAAATATTATTTCGGAAGATGAAAGGGTTTTCAACGTAGTTAAACGCCGCACATTAGGGTGATCGCATTCATCGTCATAAGTTACACATGTCTAGGATCTTTAGGGGAGGGGATCACTGTTCTCACAAAAGAGAACGGTTGTCTAGTTAATAAATGTTAAGGCAAGGAAATGCCAACTCATTGAACTAATAACTTAACTCAGCCAGTTTACATACCTCAAGCCAAAAATATATGACCAAGTTCACAGCTTACAAAATACATTTAGTTTTACAATCTGCTGTGTATGAAACCTAACTGTGCGACCATTCAAGCAATAGCCACATAGAGCTGTAGAAGTTCTTTACTGTGGTAGTATTATTTAAGTTTTTTAGACAATAAAATTCAGGATTTTCTTGAATTTTGATCTTGGTAGCTCTTTGGAATGTAAGAGCTGAAAAAGCTTTCTTTTAAAGGCAACCTCCATTGTTATAACAAACTGACGTCAAATTGTTGGAAATATAGTCCAGATTTCGATTCTTTTTATAACAAATGGAAATGAATATCACCTATTTTCGCTTCTAAACTTCCCGCGCGCCACCATTTTGAATTTTTATGACGTCATACGGTTGCTACTATAAGATTCGACGTTCTTTTTTACCAACGATTGAGCAACCATATGACGTCATAAAATTCAAAATGGCGACGCGTGGGAAATTTAAAAAAGGTAATAATGATGTATATATCCAATTTCTGTGTACACTTTTACGTCAATTTGTTTTAACTGTGAGTGAAGTTACTCTTAAAGAAATACATTCAAAAATTTCAATATCCACATCAGTAAAGTAAATGTCAATTTGCTTTAACAGTGGAAGTTTCGTTTAAGAGATCCATTCAATGTCCACATCAGTATAGTTACGCTGTCAATTTGATGACATTTTTTATGAAATATCTCATTTTAAACATTGACCTATCGCACTCATGCTTTAATTTTCGTGGTTGCTAAATGCCAAGTCTTGAGTCTTTTATTTCCTCATGTGATGTGCCTGACTTTTACTGGGCTATGACTGTTCTTTTTTGATTCGTTTGTTTGTTGTTATAGAATGGGCACTGGCGCCTGCTGGGACAACAATACGAGCCGGCAAACTATCCTATCTTCATCAGTTCGTCGCACCGAGCAAGTGATAATGTAAGAATGATTACTATTAGTAATGTTATTTCATTATCATCATCGATCTCTTCCTTCCTCGTGGCAAATGGAGAAATGCTATATCATTAGAATTTATAAAACTATGATTTCCATTAGAAAGAATCTTTCATTTGCACAAGTGTTTGCACAAGTGTATATTTGCGCATACCGTCCGGAATAACTATCAAACAATAACTAAAATAAATTCATAAGGGTCAGTAGAATGTGGCATAGTATTTTTGAAAATTATTTCCACTTCTGTAGTGAATCTTATATCTTTATTGTTTTTATTGACTGCAGATGCAAACCCGCCTGAAGGTTGATCACTGTATTCTGAAGTCATTCCTGCCATTGCTTAATTGTACTATAAAAGAATTTGGCGCAGTACCCAACACAAAAGGCATTGTTCACAAGTTAAAAGATTTAAAGTGGGACAGCAAGAATCTCATCCGACATTTTCAAGAAGCACGAGACACGTTTCATTTGGTAAGAATCCATTCTTTGTTCAATTTTATATCAACCCTTTTCATTTCGAAACTATACAATTGTCTGTTATACTCGATAGAACATCAAATCAAAATGCAGTGAAATCCTACTCCACCGAACACAGTTTTTGGTCCACAAACTAAGGGGACCCTCAGTCATTCTCGTAGTCAATTTTCCCATGAAATAATAAATCTTCTTAACAGCTTTAAAGGTGTGGTTTTCGTCTTGTTATAAAATCAGACGCACACTTTAATGGCCACATAAATCAATCTGCTAAAATATTTAATGAGAACTAATGACTTAATTGTGCTCCCAGAGCAAAATGAAGCCATGTTAAGAACGGGGACGGAAACGTCCCGCGCTGACTTTAGAAGCATTTGATGAATGCCCACCAAACTTCGAGAATTTTTACAAACCTTATCTGGCAACATTTTCATGTGATAGATTTTTGTTCAGGACATGTGACATTTAAATTACAACCATATTTTAACAAGCATGTTTTCCTTAATTTTGAATTGCTTGCGTACAATTTAACTTTATTGTTCGGAATCCGTCTGAATAGGATTGGGAGGTTCGAGTGTGTGAGTCTGTGGATAAAAATCTTAAATTGTTACCAATCCATTGAAAGCTCTCTGAAGTACTCTTAATGTTTGTTTGTTTTGCAAGAGGTTGGAAAAATGGAAAAATGGAAAAATAGCATCCTTTTCTATGTTTGAACTAAAGCGTTCCAATACGAATTAAGAGGTTTATCTCTAAAATAAATAATCGAGTTGCCTTAGCAGTCAACTGTGCAGTACAGCCCAAAAATAATGCACAGGACCAAGCAAAATGCAGTGTAAGGACGTGTTCGATTGACCGTATTCTGGAATACGAATAGGAGGAATAGCCTTAGTTTGTAAAATTGTCTGTTCAGGCCATTTGCAATATAAACCTGCCAAAATAAGCTTATAAGTGACTTCAAAATCTCTACATGAGCGATTTTTTGCTTCCATTCTGTGTATTCTTACTCTGGTATATTGTCAATCATGCCCGCCCTTATGTCTTGGTCTTAGCTTGTATTCTGTAAAACACCCCAAACTCAATTTCCTATCAAAATCTAAGATTTTGTCTGCCTAAAATTTATGACTTTTACCGATTTATCTTACAGCCACAGCCAGCCAATCAAGCTACAGACAGCACCTGTGAGCTAGCCAGTTGCACTGTCCGTTCCCATAGTGCCTTGAGAAACGGTAGCATCGCGGTGACTCGAGGGAAGGTTATTTTGGAAGAGATTTTAGGAAAGCTTCGGCCTGTCTATGAAAGTTTAAAAACCACCAAAAAACAAATTTGTCCCTAGATTAAGACGCTATTTGAACTTGATTCAAAATGGCAAATTTATCATGGATTAAATATATTACTTTTAAGTGTTACTTTTAAATTGCATGTAGTTGAATTAGGCGAATAAGAGTTAAATGTATGTAATAAATAAAAATAAATGGCACCACTTACCGCGTTACCAACTTTAATGTGTACGCTCAAGAACGTTTTTCTTCATGAATTCTTTTGTCGCAGACAAATCTTTTTATGAGACAAATCTTTTGGGACTACTTTTCTGTTTATAGAAATTAAAGTACTGTTTAAATCTAACTTTTTAAAACCCTTTCATGTAACCATGTAAAGCCATGTATTATTACCACGGTGGGTTAAAAATTATATTTTTGAATTGAAAATATCCTGAGAAGCTCATCGACTCAGCTATTAATCGCCTCCAGCATCCTCCAGACCAAGTTACAACACCATCTGATAGTCCTATTTGGATTATTATGCCAAAAAAGGATCAGAAATCGGCTGATGCGGTTCGCAGACAACTTTGCGACCATGGAGCGAAAATTAAGCAACAAGTACAGCCAGTGTTCACAAGCAAAAAGATCGCTGATCATCTGAGAGTTACGAAAGAAAAACCACCCCTAATAAACCAGCAAAGTGTAGCATACGAATTCAAATGTGATTTGTGTGATACAAATTTATAATATTGGTTACACTTGCTGCCACCTTCATCAGCGAGTGACGAACATAAACATTCCGTGATCGGAAAACATTACAGGGACGAGCACGTCTTGACACCCATCGATTGAGAAATCCCGCAGCTAACTCGAATGTTTGATCTTCGAAATGCTGTTTATGAAGAACAAAAGACCGAAACTGAAAACGCAAGCGGATTCCATTCGCGCGAAACTCTTTAAGCCGCGGCTACACGTGCGATTTTTTGCTTGCACAGGTGATGCGATTTTTTGAAAAGTTGTCGCGTCGCCAGCGCACGGTAAAAATCGCACGTGTAGCCACCCATGAACATGCGACGCGAGAGCTGAAAAAATCGCAGAAAAAAGTCGCAAGAGTTGAATGTTTCGTGATAAAATCGCGGACATTGTCGCTCGTCTAGCCGCCCTGCAACATTTTTCTTGCACTTGCGACGCGACAAAAGGGTATCTAGCCAATAAGATTTAAGAACTAAAGCGAGGCTCAGACTAATTATCAACCCAGCCTCGCGCGGTCTTTGTTGCAACATTTTGTCACCAAAATTTGTCACGCGTGTAGCCACCACCGTGCGATGGCGACGCGATAATTTTTCAAAAAATCGCATCACCTGCGCAAGCAAAAAATCGCAAGTGTAGCCGTGGCTTTACATAAATGCTTTTATGCCGCGCATTCTAGTTTAATTTATTTTTTCATACCCTTACTTCTATAAATATGCTTTACCGTTATCCTCAATTTATTCATTCGACAATGATGACATGAAGCCATCGAAACGTCATGTATTTTTCCTATCGTTAATTTTCTTCTTAAAATGTTTATCGAAATCGATTTTGAAAATATACAAATTTCAGAAAACATGGCTATCAAAATCTTGTATGTATGTCTGTACATCAAGTCACGTGATCGATAAAATGTCATATGAAATTATTGCCAGATAAATTTTAGGAAAAGTCACAAAGTTATAAATGTTGAAAGTTAGCGCGGGCACCCTGCGTGCCCCCCCGCCCCCCCCCCCCCCCCCCCCCCTCCCCCAAGGCAAAATAGGGTTAAACCATTGAAAAAAAAAACAGCAACATAATAGAAAACGTTTTAAGATACCTGAGCGTTTACAATTAAGACCATGAAAAAGGCCGGAAAGTATGAGCGACAGACAGGTTTTCGCGCCAAAGATTCCCCCTGGTTGTGCAATATTTAGACCGATTCCTTTTAAATAGAAAATAATACATGGTTACAAGAAAGGGTTTTAAAGAGTTAGATTTAAGGACGTTCGCGCGAAAATCTTCTAACATTTATTTTTTTCTAAAACTTTTGCTACAGCTAGGTAATAAGTTACTCGTGTCAGAAATGCAAAAAAATTGGGGGGTCACTGAGTTCGTTTCGGAGATAAGATATCTGAAAGGCCACCTTAATTTGGAAAAATCGGTCTTCCTTTCTCGATATGGCCCCGATGTCTGTCAGTCTAAAATATTGCAAATGAATCTCTAGAATGGAACTTTCTATGCAACATTTTATACGAGTGGGTCTATTCAGCAAATTTAATCAACTGGTGACGTCCCTTAAAATAGAACTTATTTTTAAACGATAGCATTTGCGAACCATGAAAGCCGCAAGTTGGCTGGATTCGATGTTTCGTGGGTAAAAAAATCGGAAAAATTTTTAATTTCCCACATTGATTTTTTGTTCATTTTTTCGCAATCTGTCGAGAATTAGAAAAGAAAATTATCTAGATAAAAAAAGTAGGGATCACCGACCATCCAAGCTAGTAAAATCTAAGTAAAGTTAACGCAACGGCTACCAGCCTTTTATCTGTTTAGATTTCTTACTTTGCGCGCGCTCGTGCATGACGTAGCATGGCGTTGCGACATGAATTGCGTGCGCAGTGAGGATGCGCATAAACAATTAGCGCGAACGTCCTTAAACAGAACTTTAATTTCTAATATATATTGAGAGGCTGAGCCTAACAGCGTCGCTCTCTGAACAGAAAGCCGATGATAAACAAATTCGGCTAACGCATTGTTGTACCCAATTCAAACCTTTTGGGATTTGAACTCTTTGTTCGTTATATTTCCATATCAATGAAGCATTGACATGAAAATTACAACAATACGTTAGCCGAATCTGTCTATTGACGACCGGGCTATTTTTCAATTTTAGCAATTCTCAAACAGAATTACGCGACCGTCTGCACACTACATTTAGACCGTACAAAAGTTCACAAAACAACTTTTTCTCTGCCTAAAATAACTAGTACGACTACTTTTCGAATAAAATACACCTGTTCTGTTGCTTGTCAAAAATTGCCAGAGAAAAATTGATTTGGAAATCAAAATTGCAAAAAATACACAAACATATTTGCATAAGGCCACGCGAGTGAAGTCCAAGTCTTGTTTTGTTTACATAAAATCGCTTTTCAACGTAGGTAATGAATGAAGAAACACATAACAATGGACAACACAATCTTCTTTCGAAAACTTTTATTCAAATATCCATAAGTTTTTGTTTAAAAGCAAAACGCATCGATTTTATAGCGCATCGAGGCCGAGCTGTCTTCGATGAAAGAAATCATGAAACGACTGAATTTGAGCACGTTTTATAAACAATTCTCCAAAACTAACAAGACACAAAGAAAAAGTCAATCACAGATTGATATCAACATAAATTCCCATCGAAAAATGTAATTTGTTTTACCCGTTTAAGAAATTCTTTACATCTCCTCTTCTTCAGTGACAAACATTTCCCCGCATTGCTCCCGCATTGATTAAAACATACGAAGTTCCTCGAAGCAAGATTTTATCTCTGAAAGCTCTTCTTTTTCCACTATAGCGGCTTCTGAGTATCCCTTAATTAGTATTCCTGTCTTGAGAAGCAAACCGCGAAAAAAATGCAGGGATATAACGACTTTAAACACAGCAAAACATCAAAAGTGTTTTCCCAGCTGACGTGACATTAGGCGGTGAAGTCGCGCGAAAAACAAAGCCTCGCTTTGGTTTCAAAATTGATAAGATCCCGGATGTTGTGTGGTGTCATACGCACATGTTTTGCGATGTCATACGCGCCCGCGAGCTAGCCCTGCGCGACGGACGCACAGGACCGACGCGCCCGCGAAGCATTCCGCTACCCATGACCACGAAAAATGACGGGCGTAGGTTCTATGAGTATGGGGTTCCGCAACGGGCCTTCGGCCCGCGAGAGCTCCGCTATAAACAGAAACGTAGTCCCAAAAGATTTGTCTCATAAAAACATTTATCCGCGACAAAAGAAATCACGAAGAAAAAAGTTCTTGAAAGTATACATTAAAGTTGCTATAGCGGTAAGCGGTGCAGATTTTAATAAAAAGATAAAAATACTGCAAAAGCATCAAAAAGAGCGACATAATACTTCAACGACCCGACAAAGATCTTCTTGCCAGCGCCGAAGTTTTTGTGCTTGCCGATTACTTAACAGAATGCCTTGGATGAACATGTAGAAATTAGTTTAAGAATTGTCAATTACCAGCTCTATACACGTCGGACAAACGGGAATTTAGGGAACTGTAAACACCCTATACTGACAATCAATGACTGAGCGTTTTTTCATGTATTCACATGCTTGAAATTATCTAATTTGATACAATTACGTCTAAATTACTTTTATTGAGCTTTACGCACGGGGAATTTCAGGTAATGAAAGTCGCTCGATTATTTATCCTGGTAAATTTTCAGTCGACTCCTCGAATGAAAGATTGGGGGACATTTTCCTGTCCGCGTTTGGCCCAAATGATATTTCTCCAAATCGGACGTATTAATTAATAAAATGTTCAAGAAGTAATCTTAGGCCCATGCCAAACGGCGTACTTGACATGAGCCGAACTCAATTAATTCGGCGTTTCACTTAGTTAAGTTCGACTAATTGTGTTTGGATCGGCTAGCCGTTCTTCACGGCTGGTGCCGTCCGTGAAGAACGGCTGAGGTTGAGTTCGACGTTTGAGTGGCGATCTTTATTAATTTGAGTCGACCTAAACTGTAATTAGGTTCGGATCATGTGAAGTACGGCGTTTGACCCGGGCCTTAGCGCCAATGAAATAAAAAAAATATATAATAGAAAATGGCTTTAATTGCAAGAGATTTATTGAAATATAACGGACATAATCATTTCGTTTGTCGCACTGACCCTCGTTCGTTTTCTGCTATCACGGTGTAGTTAAAAGTTCCGTGCGTATTTTTCATTATAACTAGGTGTCAAACCACAATATGTATTATTTAACTTTTACATCCTGATGTGATAAATATCTAGAGGGGATTTGCCCATTGAAATTGTACCAAGAATAACAGTCCTAACAATTTCCTGGATACAAATCAAAAATTGCTTCCACCGTGTATACCTTTTTAAAAAGATGATGCACACAGTTTATAAAAACCTCGCCCGCAAGTTGCTTAATATGTTACTTAGGAAGCAAAAATTGAAGGAACACCTGATCGATTTCAATTGTACCTGACGCGAGACATGAAATCAACACTTCGTACTAAGACCACTTTACATACACCTAATTCAGTAAAGGTTGCTTTGGCAGTTGGTCATTGGTAATTGGGATTTGGCATTTGGCATACGGAACACAATGCAATGCTTCGCTTGAGTGACCGCCAAACAATAGCTTCCCAATGCCCAATTACCAATGACCAAAGCAACCTTTAAGGCCGGCACACACTAGGGGACATGTTGCGGGGACATGAAGCGGGGACAAGCCCCTTCGTGTGCACAGCATACTGGCGCATGTTGCAGGGACAGTACGCAAGCTGGTGCACACAAAGCGGATTGAGGTATAAAAATCACACAAATCACTAAGGGCGCCTGGGAACTAGTATTCGCGCAAAGAAAGATGGCGGACTCTATGGTTAGGAAAATGAGGTTTCTACTACTGCCAATGATATTACTAGATGAAGAAATGTGTAATTATGTTTACCGAAAACGATGGAAACGCAAGTGGCTGAAAAGGAGAGAAGAAAAAAGAGCCTACTACACCTATTTTGTAGCGGGGACAGTTTGCAAGAGCAGTGCACACGATGCGACATCGAAATGTGGGTCATTTTGTCCCCGCTTCATGACGCACGAATTCAAACCAGCTGAATCTCGTGCAACATGTTGCGGGGACAAAAATTGTGTCCCCGCAACAGAACTTTTTCGCAAAAACAGGGATGTCACACGAGGAAAACTGTCGCTGCAACATGTCCCCGCTTCATGTCCCCGCAACATGTCCCCTAATGTGTGCCGGCCTTTATTGAATTAGGTATATACACCTACCGGCTCATCATGAGTATGACGTTCGAACAGTTCAATTACACACAAACAGGTTCAAATGACCAACATTGAGTACACCTACATTGAAGTCTGACATTTTCTAGGGTTTCATGGCTTAACAATATTTAGTGCGCACTGCATTGGATTCATGGCTCCCAGAAGTTCTTTTCTTGGAAAATGATCATGAATACATCCATAATACATGAATTCAAGATCAGATCAATTGTTTTGTATGTCAAACTTGAAGTTAAATGCAACAAACATATTCAGTAAAGAGAATAAATTAAATGAGTAACATAATCACTAAATGTTGATATTTTCGCTAGCAGGTGTAAAATAAGTTAAACACGGACGTTAAAGTCGCCTGACAACTTAGTTTGATAAGAATACTACAAAAATAAACAATCTTGTTTTTCTTGTTATATGTAGAAATTTTGGTTTGTAAAAAATTAATGATACATGTAAAATATGGAAGGTTTAGATTTATTCGTCTCAATAATAAATGGTAGGTCTAGATTAAATGATTCTCAATAATAATTCAAAACTTAATTTGCAGGGTAAAATATTACTTAAACGTTATTTTAGAATAATGGAATGGGATCACAAGAGATCGAGATTTTTTAATTTTCGTACTTCGAAAATGTAATTCAGTGATACAGGTGAGCTTAATTATTTGTTCTAATACGGCGAAACATCATGCTATGAAATATAACATCTTTAATCGATCTAATGATTATATTGCATGGAATATTATGTATTTTAAGAATTTCGGATGCAAGCTACACGAGTTCAATTTGCAAATATAAGCTACATTGGGAATGTTGATTAATCCATTTAATAACAAGGTGCAAGACAGAGGGACACACAAAGTTCGACTGATCATCTGATATTTATAAAACACCTGCAAGATTGAATTACATGTAATTACTGACGTTCTTCAGTGTTCGCAGCTGCATTATATAATTTGCGGTTATTTAAACGAAGTCTAACTTAAACCACGGTTTAAGACAATTAATGGACCTCCACATTTTTTTTATATTACAGCCATGCTCCGTCACGCGTGACCAGTATTTTTAAAAATTGAATGGAGTTTTCAAGATTACGCCTCGGTTTTGAAAATTCATTCCGAGATTCGGAATTCCCGTGAGAACTTTACCGCATTTTTGGAAACAAAGGGCAACAAAATATCATTTTGTTTGAAATGTTACATATCCGAACAATATTAGGTTTTTTTATGCGTGCAGCGAAGTTATTTTCCGTTAATTCGTGACTTTCAAAGTGTTTTCCACAGAGATCTGCAAGGTTTCATTCAAATCTCGGACGTTACAAAGAAATATTCAAATGTGCATTTCATACTCAAAATTACTGAGCATGGCTGTAAATTGGTCATTGTAAGCAGATATGTGTCTTTCTGGTCTGCGCTATGGAGTGTTTTCATATGACGTCACGGCGGCCATGTTGGTGTCCCAAAACAATAAAACGGCGGCCATATTGGTGTCCTACGCTAATCCTGTTGGGATTGAACTCTTTTCTAATGCAAACACTTTGTTTTGTTCAAATAAATTAGCATAGCTGCAGACCACGTGAGTGAAAACACTCTATATACTGTTTACAGTAAACAATATTTAATTATTAGGGTTGGCAAAACTGAAATTGGTTTAGACCGCGGTTTTGTTAAACACCATCTAAACTTCGTTTAAATAACCGGCGCTAAGTTCTAAGTTTGTTTAAAAATGTTACTTGTTCGCTTTAGTCCTTCGGGCTCTTTAAAAGAAACGAATTCCTGTATCTGTTCGACGGTAACAAGGAAACTCACAGTGATTTGATCGAGAGGAAGTTTCTTATCCCATTAGAATAAATTTACATTGAGTATGTGAAATCCACAGCTTTGCTTTCTCAATGTAAATGTGAAGCTTTGGTATAAAATAAATTGTTTTTCAGTTTTGATATTTACTATTAAATAAATGTTATTTCGATCAAGGTTATTGAAACAAGCAGTCCGCCCAGACTGGTCTTTCCCTATTTTCCCCATCACTCCACTGCTATTCTGTACAGTTTGCTGGGATCCATCTCATAACGCAGAAATGGACAACCCTTCCTAGCTATGACAAGGGTAGATAAAAATTACATGCATGATCCCCTCGAAGTGCATGCAGGGACTCAGCTCATAACGCAGAAATGGACAATACTTCCTGTGGAAAGGAAAGAAAAAAAGTAGATGCATGATCCTCCCAAAGTAGATGCAAAGACAGCTCATAATGCAGAAAAAGAAACTTCACCCTAAGGGAGGTTTGGGTGGTAGCACCGAAAGATGTCGAAATGTACAAATTGGAAACTCAAATGTACCAGGTAAAGACTGACCCAAAAGCTAATGCATGCTCATTTAACGAAAATTCCCACTACTATTCCTCTTCCTTGACAATAAGACACCAAGTAGGAACATTCGAGTTTGAAGGCAAGAATTGGTTGCTTCTGTGTGTACCGGAACACGAATGACGTAAAACAACAGAAACAAAAGACAGAAAATAAAAGAACTCCAAAACAGGACTAAAATACAAAACCTCCCAAACAATAGAAAAACAATGTGTTCCGGTACACACAGAAAGACCCCAAGAATTGATCTTTTTCTAATCTTCCCACACTGTGATATTCTATAGAAATCTTCACCTGGACTTAGCTCATAACGCAGAAATAGAAAAGTCCCCTTCTGGTGAGGGTTAGAGAGTGAATTGCAAGTTCCCCCCAATGTGCAAAGAAGGACAAATGTACCTTAGGACACAAAAAGTTAATAGTTCAATGAAAATCCCCACTATTCTCTTCCTTGACAACAAGAAATCAAAAAAGTAAACGAGTGTTGAGGGGAACAGAAATCCAAGTTTCTAGTTTCGAAATTTACAACTTCATGATGGGTATATAAAGGAATACCCTCCCGTGATTTGTCTAAACCCCGGTGAACACTCAGGATCAAACCTACCTACCTTGGATCAAAGTTCTCTTTTAAACGATGAAAGGTATTGTAACATTCGTAAGCCCTGGCTGCCTTAAAATTGTTGATTTTACAATTACTTTCAGCTTAAGGTTGGACTTGTTCCTTTCATTATATTTGGATAAAATATTTTCTCCTAAAGACACCGGCGTGGCTTTATACGTGTATTATATACATTCGTGTTTTTGTTTGCATCGTTAGTTCGTTGTCGATTCATTCCTTTCATTCAAGTTCCATCCTTACTTTCTTTATTATTTTTCCTTTTCTCGTAGTGCTGACGATACCAGTTTGTATATTCATCAACGTTAACATGGCTCGAACTGTGACCACATGTCAACTTAATAGCAACACGAGATTTATGTTGAACAGTATACAGCCGATGTTGCGTAAATTGGGAGTGGAACTGGTTAAAACAAAGGAAACAATTGTAAGTGTATTTTGCGGCATTGCTGCCTCTATATGACACCATATAAGCTATTTAACCTAGCCATATAGATGTGAAACTTCCAATGCCAAGAGGGGCTTTGTTTCTGGCCACTGTTTGATAATACAAAATTCTGTTTTTAATCGTTTTTAACTTCTTGCATACTTTTTTGGGTGACATGTTGAAATAACTATTAAAGGCGATTGATGTATCTTAGTAAAAAAATGAACTGAACCATTAATAAAAGACTGGGCGCCTTTTTGTAGACCTTTTTCAAAAATGGCGGCCGATTTATTACTAATTTAGAGAGATTTTTAATTGAGTACCGAAAGTAATTTCGCATTTACTTTGAACACGTATTGCATTGCTACGCTTTGTGATTGGCTAAAACGTCTCGCGCCACTCAGTTACTCAGTTGAAATGGTTATATTTTTACGACTCTTAATTGAACACTACTCTATATGCATGTCTAAGATAACTTTTTGTTTTTAATTTTGCACATGTTAACGAGACCACAAGGGCTACTTCACCCTCGGACTTACGCGTAAACTTATACCCCTATTGTGGTACAAGCGGGGTGGGGGGGGGGGGGGGGGTGCATATATTTGAAACATATCTCCTCTAATAGGTAGCCAGTGATGTGCTCTACAAAAGAAGGTAAATATTAGGGGTTATGACACTGCTAGGGGTCCATGACGGGATCCAAAATGGCCACCATCTTAGATTTTGATCTTTTGGTAGCGTTTCATATGCTTTTTTCACCAAAAAACGGTGAAAAATACGCATTATTATTCAAAAATGGCTTAACCTCATGCTATTTATGACGTCATATCTCTTTGCCATAGCAACCAATTGTCGTCAAACTTTTCTCAAATGTGTCAAGGATAAGCGAACAACTACTGAAGACGGCATAAGCTAACAAAAAATGCTCTTGAAAAAATAAGAGAAAACCTTAAGAGAGGAGCGATCCCCTCTTGCACGTCCGAGGGTTTATTTGAATAATATATATAGATAGCCCAAGCCTAACAGCGTCGCACTTTGAACAAGCTTAACTAAGGTGAAACTTAACTAAGGTGAAAGGTTGGAAGCACAAGAATTAAGATTGACGAACGGGTTATTTTCAATTTTAGCAATTCTCAAAAACAGTATTACGCGACCGTCTGCACAGTACATTTTTATAGACCGTACAAAAGTTCACAAAAACAACTTTTATTTGTCTAGAATAAATAGTACCACTAGTTTCCGAATAAAATACAGTTTATGTTTGTCAAAAATTGCCCGAGAAACTGATTTGAAAATCAAAAATTGCAAAAATACACAAACATATTTGCATAAGGCGATGCGAGTGAAGATAGAACTGTACTATAAAATCAAGTCTTGTTTTGTTTACATAAAATCGCTTTTCAATCTATCTAATGAATGAACTAACACATAAAAATGGACAACACAATCTTCTTTCGAAAAAATTTATTCAAATCTCCATTAGTTTACGTTTAAAAGCAAAACGCGTACCATGTAATTATAGCTCGAGTTCAAGCTTTCTTCGATGAAATTCAAGAGATCGATACAACTAAATTTAGGCACGTTTTAAAATCAATTCGCCAAAACTAACAATAACACTAATAACAAGTCACTCACAGATTGATATCAACATAAATTCTCATCGAAAACTGTAATCTGTTTTACCTTTAAGTTCCTCGCTTGCTTGGAAATTCAAATCTCCGCTTCTGGTTCTGAAATCATCTCTCGCATTGATAAAAACGTAATACACGAAGTTCCTCGAAGCAAGATTTTATCCCTGAAAGCTCGTCTTTTTCCACTAAAGCGGCTTCTGAGTATACCTTAATTAGTATCCCTGTCTTGAGGAGCAAACCGCGAAAAAATGCAGGAAAATAACGAGTTTAATTCTCTGCTAGGCACAAGAAAACAACTAAAGTGTTTACCGAGCTCACGGCTGTGTGGCCGCGCGAAAAACAAAATTGCTAAGATACCGGATGTTGTCCAACACGGGCGTCGGCGGGCAGACAACGCGCCCGCGAAACATTCCGCTAGCCATGACCATGAAAAATCACGGCGTAGGTTCTATGAGTATGGAGCTGCGCAGCCAGGCCTTCGGCCTGGCAAGTGCTCCGCTACAAAAGAATAATAAATCATCCGCTCTTTTTAAAAAAAGAAAAACAATTTCGCTCCATCCCTTGGCTTACTACTTTTATGTAGGATAGCTTAAGAGTAAAAGCAATGAAAAATCAGTTTTTACGACGCTTTTCTTTTTTAATAGACAGCACAAATAATTCAGTACAACATTTTTTGCATTAATTATAGGTAAACCTTTGGCTCAAGAACAACTTATACAGATTATCAGACATACAGATATCGGAATTTACCAGCCCACAAAACATAAATAAAACAACGGTGAGAACAAACATTTATCTATTTTTTTTCCGATTATGCTTATAATATAAAATAGAATTTAAAAAAGCATGACAGATTTGTTAAAATATCTTTAACCTTCCTCATAATGTATGTGTCCTAAGTTTGTAACATTTTGCTTTAAAGAATAATTTATTTATATATTCCGCAATTAACTTACATGGTAAGCTGTTTAGCCTAGGTGCACCTAAATAACACTTTTCGGATCAAAATCTAAGTGTCTGCTTTCTTGGGGCTATTACAACTTGCGTTCTCTTTCATTTTTACATCACTTAGCACCAAAACGAGCAGGTCACGTGTATTTGCTTTTAATTTGCGTTCTGATTGGTCCATTGGATTGTCCGCGTCTTTTGTGAAAAGCGTATCACCGGATGTATACGTTTATTTATGATTGAGATGATAAACACAGAAAAGAAAATATTCAGCTGAATCTGGTGTAACACGACTAGTAAAGTTTATTTCAGTGTTAGCATTTTAATAAATACATCATATCGTATATACGTATGTTTTTAATCTTGACAGCCTGAAAGCACATTGGAAGTAAACCGACGAATTTTAAAGGTGTGTATCCAGCACTTAACCAAGTTCAAGAGACAATTCGGTGCCTTCTCAGTCGCCAGGGATGTAACATATCAGCTACAACAAATAAAATGGGCAGTTGGAAATATCATATATTTTATTCAAGCGATTCAAAGTGTGCTCCCTGAGGTTAGTTTTTTTAATGCTATTTTGTAGTTCATCTTTGTTCGCTGTAGGCAGACGTTTTAAGTAACTTTTCTATCACAAAACTGAATATAATGTCCAACTTCCCTTCTAACTAACATTTTTTTCTCTTCCTTTGCAGTCTGGACAATCAAGTTCAGCGGTCGTTCGTCCCAACATAAACGTTGTCATTAATGCAACAAGCAGCTCTCTCACTAGTACCCAGAGCTCCGCAGTAGCAAAGCAAGGAAAACCGCAGGCAGCAACTTTAACACTTCAAGGGATAGCTCTGCGAGCGTCCGCCATGATGGAAGATTTGTACACCAACCTTCTCGAAATGCGACTGGATTTCATGATAGTTGCCAAGACGTTGTGCTCCTAGGAATTATGAAACCAAAGGTAGCCATCAGAGATTTTTTTACCAGATTATTACTGGTGCGAAAGTAGAGAAGCTAAGCGGAATCTTATCGTTGTATGATATTTGCATTGTAAATTACTGTCTCTGTGAGACATTTGTATAAGGCGGGCGAACGTAAATAAAATAACATAGAACAAATAAACCTTAAATGTGGGTCTATTATGAATGTTTGAAAATAAAATTAACTTAAAACTTAGCTTGTCGAATGTTATTCTCTTTTGGAGCGATTTTCACGGTTTGTGACGCCATAAATTGTTTGGTTGGGGGGGGGGGGGGGGGGGGAGGGTTGAGGAGATAACAACAGTACATGTATGGGACTTTGGATTATTTGGTGGCTAAATATAATAACTCCGCTCTCATTTGTCCGATTTTTTAAAACGTGAATTTATTTTTCTAGAAATCAGAACTTTTGTAAAACGAAGAATATTATCCCATGTTTTTGTTTTGCAATTAAATAATGTGTACATTTTATAGCAATTCAAGATCGATATCGAATGCACGGATCTATTGCGTATACAAAACATAAAAGTGACTTATCCAGTTTGAAGACGACTTTATTTGTATGTAGCTTTTTACTCGTGCGCGCAGCGACACGAGTTTAGGTTCCGGTCGAATTTCTTTTCGTGGTCACAAATTGACTTTTTTTTTTTAAAGTTTCCGGTATCCCGCCGGACGACTTTCACTGGTCTAATTGGTTGACACGCGACCTCGTGATAATTCGAAGTGCCCGTAATCACGTTCTTGTTTTCAAATAGCCGAGTCAAGCCACTAGCATTTGGACTTTACCGGAAAAGAAATTTCATTTTTCGAAGAGAACTTATGTTGATATCAATTTGTGATTGACTTTTTCTTTGTGTTCTAGCTAGTTTTGGAGAAATGTTTGTAAAACGTGTTCAATAATAAATGATTTCTGATATTATGTAAACAAAACAAGACTTACATGTAATTTTATAGTTCTAACTTCACACACTTCGCCTTACGCAAAGATGTCTGGGTATGTTTTGCAATTTTTATTTCCAAATCAGTTTCTGGGAAATAAAAGACGAGCGTATATTTGATCTGGAATCAATAAATTAAATATTCAAAGCGAGTACAGTTGTCAACAGACGGTCGCGTAATACTGTTTTTGAGAACTGCTAAAATTAAAAAATAGCCCAGTCGTTTACTGATTTCATTACTTTTAAAAGTAGTCTTTTCAAATGTAACAGAAATAAGTGACTGTTTGGGAAATGTAAGCCGAGTGTGGATTTGATCGGGAATCAATAAATTAAATATTCACAGCAAGTACAGAAAACGTGTCTCGACGACGGTTCTTTGGTATGTCACGCAGAATTCGTTGAGGGGGAAGGGGTGCGTGATCCAGTTAAAATAAACCGTGAAACTTTCTTATGCAAGCGCATGAGTATAGGCTACAAGTGGTGCCTCTTGTTCTTAATTTATATAGCGAGACAAAATTATCTCCTGGCATATTTCTGCTTTGACTCTTGAATAGTTTATTTTTATGACATTGTTTTATTTATTTTTTGGTTTATGTTGCGCTAACAAGGTACCATATTCAGGCCGCAAATACCACGTCAGCTAAATATAAAAATTATTTTTTTTAAAATTCCCCTCCCTGAAATATGTTCATCTCATCTCCACGCTTCCTTTTGAGAAGATGAAACTGTGCATTTGTCGACTATATTTTGTTGCTCGTATTTTTAACGTATTAGCTACCGGAATTAATATCAAAACATTCATTTGCATTAAGTATATAGACTTTCGTTTTATAGGGACACTGTCCCGGCTGCAGTAGCCACGCAGCTCTTTAGAACCTCTAATTTCATTGGACCTGTATACCACGCAGCTCTATTGTTTTCAGGGCTAAGGTCTATTGTTAGCCATTGTTGTGTCGTTTGTTGTATTGTTTTCTCGGTTAATCAGAGAAGACCTTGTAAGAGCTGCATACCGCCCCCCCCCCCCCCCTCCCCCCCGGCATATCGTGATTTCATGATTATGACCAGGAGCTTGTTTTTAAGCTTGCTTTACTATCTTGAAATATAAAAGAAAACTCGCCATACGAAATGAAAGCAAATAAATATTAACCAAGGAAAAATTCCACAAAAATGACAATTTTGTTTTCTTGACAGGCGGTCAAGAAACCAAATTCGATGAACGGTAATTCACTTCCATCCTTGCATTCCTGTACTTAAAGTTATATATTTGATGGCATTTGGTGATACAACATCATATTCCCAGCAAGAACCCATAACAATAATGCAGGCCCGCAACTTTTATAGTTGACGACACGGACGCTTATGCGAGATATTATCAGCCAAATCTGTCGTTATTTTAAGAAAATAGTCGAAAAATAAACTACACAAAACACAATTATACATAACATGAAACAGCGGGTTTAGCAGCTAAAACTAAAATGGTGCAGCACAATAGACCTCTTTAGCTTGTACGTTTTGTTTTCCCAATGTAGGTCATGTGATGTTACCCTGGAGAACAGTTTCTTTAAAATTTTGTTTTCTTCACGTGCATATGTATGCATAATTTATGAAAAGACAAAGGACATATTCCTTTGAGAACATCACATGACCTACATTGGGAAAACAAAATGTACAAGCTAAAGAGGTCTATTGCTCGTCAAGATGAGCAACTGGAGTAGACGCGTTCGTAACATGTTTTGTTTTCTTCGGCACAATTCTGATCAAAATAAACACGGCGGCGAATTGAAGCAGTGGTAAACACGATTACTGCTAATTAACGTTAAACTTTATTTTTGACAAAAAGATAAGTTGAAACCCGAATTATCGGAGGTTTTAAACTCCTTAAGCCTCGTTCCTGTGTAAAGATTTGACGCGCCCTCGTCCACTCTTATGGGTCTCAAAAGTTTTAATTCTTTTTTCTGTTCAGATTTTCACCAGGATCGACAAGATTTGAAACTCTCGCGTTCGCTTCACCAGCGATTTGTCCCGCTGGGCTCTTGACCACTTTCACGGTGAATTTAAATCGAGGTTATATTCTCGTTAAATTAGACAAGTAGACTCTTTCTTCAAGAGAACATTATAAGAGAGTATGAGAGAGGGAACTACAAAGCTGTTAGAACCAAGGATACTGACAGATAACTGTACAACAATAGACTTTCTAATGTATTCGAGTGTCCATCTTCGCTTATGTTTAGTCATTATTTATCCAGTTTATTTATATCCTTATTTATCAGTTTATTTATCCAGAAACCAAAAATTTGCAAGGCTTAGTATATTTGTCCTCGACTGGCTACCGGCTATCCCTTCGACACTCTTGAATTATTATACATGTGGCACTTCAGTTTAAAAACTATATGAAAAGCAAACGAAGATGGGATGATGGAATAATGTTCAATAATTCCCGACGGTCGCCTACCTTCAAAGTCGCCCCACATCATGTAAATTTAGTTCATGACAGCGGTGAACGACAACAGGAACGTAACAGCTGTCCTGTCCAGCCGTTATCAGTTCGGATTCTTTTCGCCATGTTGAATTCAATGAACGAACATTTTTGTACTATGTCTTTAACTGTACTTTTAGATTAATTAAATGCTACTAGCATATTTACAGCGCTGGTGGTAACTTTATGCAACACAAAAACAAACCACCACAAAGGATGATCACATTTATTGTTGAAATTATTCAAAAGCAAAAAACAGGGAACCTCGCCTGCTGTCAACAGCGGAAGGGGCTAGGTGACACAGCTGGAAATATTTTTATTATACTCCGGTTAAAATTCATGAAATTTTTTTAACAAACTATAGTAATTAAAATAATCGGATTTGTCGTAATAAACAAAGTAGTAATTAAAATAATCGGATTTGTCGTAACAATAGAGCGTATTCTTTTATCGCTGCTGAGAAACCGTGTTAAACAATAAAGTAATTTCAAAACAGATATCTTTGAAAGTGCCGATTTTTAAACATCGTAAGTCTTGACTGACAAACACTAGAGGAATAAAGTTGCTAAGACTATGTTAGACTTACAGAAAGTATCGAAATTGGGAAGTTATATTTTAAGGGTATAGTTCTGCCAGCTGTGCTTGATGAGTCAGAAGAAATATAAACTACATCGGATAAAGAATTTCTACGTCTTTTAGTGTTGGGAAGGCAAATCTTAAATTAGAACGTGACATGACAAAGCAGGATCTTTTAAATGAGAATATAAGGATGAATGTATGGAACATCATGCTCCATTCAAACTTCAAATCACAAAGTGTACAACACAAGAATCTTGTCAAGAAAGAACAAAGAAGTGCTATCCCGAGCTATGGTAGCTGGTGAGTTGTTTAATAGTTATTAACAATAGAATGTGTGTAATGTTTTATATACAGCGAGTATTTAATAATAATAATAGTAATAATAATAATAATAATAAACTTTATGAGAAAAAGAATACAAACCGCGGTGATAAACATATTGAACTTATTCATTTTTGATAAAACTTCACGTTTCGTATGCTACTACATACATTTTCAAAAGTGACCCTTACAGTGTTGAAAACTATACTTATATAGTAGTGAAAAGGGACTGGGACCGAGATTAAGTAAAAAAACTTATCAGTTGACCTATAAAAAGAAACAGCTATTTAATAGTTAATTAATTAATAATTAATAAGTAATAATTAATTAATTAATTAAAAATTAATTGATAATAATAATTAATAATTAATAAAAAACTAATAATAACTAACAATTGATAATAAACTTTATTTAAGTGTCAGAGTATTAAGCTTAATATCTAATTGTGGACACAATAAGTTAAAATAAATATGTTATGCTAAGATGGGTTTAAAATTTACAGTTGTTCATTATCTAAAATTTTTACATTTAAAACGTGATATAAAATAATCGTTCAATATACAAAGCAATTAAAAAGATGAATTAACTTACGCTAAGATAGGTTTACAATTTACATACTTACAAAAGACAAATTAACCCTTTCGCTGCCAAAGTCGACTTTTGTCGACATTTGGAGCAGCAGACATTGCACCACTTGCGACGTCATCAATTTGTACGTTGCCAGATAATTCTGATTCTCAACTGATGCAGTGAGGATAGATCCATGCACACGTGCCTCCACTTTGAATATGGACCAAATTCTAGCAGAGCTATTCGTAAAAAAACATGTTCAAATATTGGTGCAAAATTAGGTGGTAAATTAGGTCAATACACCTGCAATACATCATATGCAGACCCGAAATGTCAACACTGAACAATAGAAGCGAACTCCTATCTACTTGTAAACATTCTAAGAAATTCCTGTTGAAAACTGTATTCGTTTAGTTAACCAATCATATCTCCGCAAGTCACGCCATTAGGTATTGTTCTGTAATTTCAAATTTTGTATGTATTCTATGTATCCGTTAGCCTGCTGGGTCCTTTTATGCGTGATACCTAAAATAGCCTTGTCAAACTTTCGAATCTGAGAAATGTGATTATGGATACCAAATAATTCACAAAAACGTTGTATGAGGGATATCACACATCACGAACACTGAAATAGACCACATATGTTGTTAAACAACTCTTTGATGCAGCATACTGAAATTTAGAAGTGTCTGGAAGGTGAGAATGCTTGCCATTCACTACCATCTCCAAATTATCCACCAAGCAGTATTACTTGCAAAACATTACATTGAAAAGGTGTTATATGGGGAGGGCGTGTTGAAATTTTCATGTATGACATGCAATCAGTACTGATATATGAGGTACTGTGCGAGTAAATCGTGTATCTTTTTATAACCGTCTTAAAGACTAACTTTGTACAACACTTAAGTTGTTATTATAAGCTATTCTCAAGTATTAGCGTCAATCTTTAAATAAAGCGTAGAGTTTTTCTTTGTAAGGTCGACTCCTACATCAGCGTCCTAATTGAGGATATAATCATATTTAACATCAATGGTTCAAGATCGAAACAGTTCCATGATTGATCACCGGGCAACTAAACATGATTGTTCGTTGTTGGAACTGTTGTTTTAAAAACTTTTCTTTTGTTTAAGCTCGTCTATAATTCTAGGAATTGTTAGGCAGATGATTTCTTGGAAAGATCCGCTTCTAAACTATTTTTCCATTTTTGCCAAGTTGTTGACTAAAAACATCAACAAGCGAGATGACTTATTAAGGTTTTATATTGGTATTTTTTTTTATAAAAGGAAAGATGAGTCAAGGAGTTACAACACTGAATGACTAACAGCTTACATGTACATGAGAGAAATAACAGAAATGACGTTTTTCCCAGCATCTAATTCTTCCTCTAGTAATTGCTAGGGTTAAATCGAATTTCCTCTTCCTTTCGGTGAACATAAAAACATTAACAAATGTGTGGAGAGATTTATAGGTGAAACATGTAAATATTCTCTCAGCTAAATATTACGGACGGTACGCATAATCTTCGGTCATATTTTCACGAAAATTTAATTAAACATTATTTTTTTACGAAAAAATGCGACTTCTTAAAAATATTTTTATACCACTTTAAGACGAAACCTACGTTTTCGTATTTTCTAAATGTCAAGAAACGACATTTAACACAACTGTTGAAAGAAAAAAAGGAAACGTGAAAGCAGAACTTAAGTCAAAGATCAAGTCCAGTAATGTGTAGCTTTACTTTCCGTAGCGTCTGTGGATGGAGTTACAATTATGGACTATCACCATTCATCAAATATGTGAATGCAAATCTATTGAGCGATAATATCATGTGATACTGTACAAGGTGAATGTATGTTTAAAGTCTGCGGATGAAATCATTAAAGGACTCTTAAAGTAACATTAATTAAATAACCGATTATGGAACAACACTTTTGTGGAAGTTTTTTCTAAGTAAAAAAATGCTTGGCTATTTGGCTTTTTAATGAAGTATATTTTAAACGTTTCTAAATTTGTTTCTTGTTCAGGTCGTTCAGGTGGGTAAATGATGTTGTTAACAGTCGCAAAGGGAAGACTTTACATGTAATTAGCTGCCTCCGCACAGCCAGCTTCTCCGGTGAAAGTAGCGGAACATTACGAATGGTACGAACTACTTTTAAACGTTGACAAAGTTCTTTTAACTTCCTAAACTTGTGAAAACTTCCTAACAAATTGCAAAAAGTGCCTTCGGATGAATGAATAAAAGGCGTTCTCTTGATTCGCGGAGCATAAACATTTGTTCAAGAACACGAAGCTATCTTCAAAGAATATTGCAGTTGTAAGTGAATGAAGATGAAAGGTAGGAGTTGCGA
Organism: Cladopsammia gracilis; assembly: GCA_022457155.1. NCBI lineage: Eukaryota > Metazoa > Cnidaria > Anthozoa > Scleractinia > Dendrophylliidae > Cladopsammia > Cladopsammia gracilis. The sequence goes on along the minus strand of JAJGOT010000214.1, from coordinate 273,056 downwards.
ACTATGTTATTTAAACTGGTAAAGATCCTGTCAAGAACAGTAAATCACATTTATATACTTCAAATCGTTAAGGATTGTGGTTGGTCTAAAATGTTAAAATTGGAACTGAAAAAGAATTCCCATATTTCTTGCGGGCAACATAAAAAATGTAGTTTAGTTGCTTTTAATAAACATAGTTTTCAGTGCTGAAAAGCCATCCAAACCATTAAAAAAACTTTTTTTCTAACTTTGGAGCTCAAAATTGAATGTCAGTCATACATAATAACAAAAAAAATATCTTTTCATTTATTTTTATTGCAGGATTCAAGAAGACTTGCTTTCTTCTGTTTGTTACCCTCGCCATCGCTAGAGCTGTTCCTGTCAGCAATCCTCAAACGTGTATACAGACTGATCAAAGCTCAAAGGATTTAATATCTGAAATGCTGCTGTTGTTGAAGAACCTAAGCACAGATATCACAAACAGCATAAGCCAGATTGTAAGTTCCTTCAATATTCTTGTCGAAGAAATTTGAAAGCCCATGATATAATGAAAGACGTGGTTATTAATAGTTTTTGGTTTTGTTCAGGCTATCCTATCAAAAAGAACAGCTATTCTTCCAAAAGATGAAAAAGTTATTTAACGTAGTTAAACGCCTCATATTAGGGTGATCGCATTTATCGTCATAAACTAAATACGTCTAGGATCTTTAAGAGGGGGGGGGGGGGGGGATCATTTTTCTCACAAAAGAGAACGGTTGTCTAGTTAAGAAATGTTAAGGCAAGGAAAGGGCAACGTATTAAACTAATAACTTAAGTCAGCCAGTTTACATACCTCAAGCCAAAAATATATGACCTAGTTCACAGCTTACAAAATACATTTAGTCGCACAATCTGCTGTGTATGAAACCTAACTGTGCGACCATTCAAACAATAGCCACATACAACTGAAGCAGTTCTTTACTGTGGTAATATCATTTAAGTTTTGTAGACAATAAAATTCAGGATTTTCTTGAATTTTGAGTAAGGGCTGAAAAAGCTTTGATTTGAAGGGAACCTCCATTGTTATAACAAATTGACGTCAATTGTTGGAAATATAGTCTAGATTTCGATTCTTTTATAACAGATGGAAAGAAAATTTCAGTGTTCAAACAAAATTGGATATGAATATCACCTATTTTCGCTTTTAAACTTCCCGCGCTCCGCTATTTTCAATTTATATGACGTCATACGGTTATTGAGAATCGACGTTTATTTTTGCCAACGATTCAAAATGACGACGCGCGAGAAATGTACAAGCGGAAATAACGATGTATCCAATTTAAGTAATATTACACAAAAATTATAATTTAACTTCTTATTAACCCTATTTTGCCTGGGCTTTTTTTGAGTTCCTTTTTTTTCAGTGCGGTCCGCACAGTGAAATGATGACGTCATATGACGTAGTTATTAGGTAATTAGTGATACGACCACCATCTTGGATCCGCCATCTTGGATTTCTGAATTTTTTTAAAACCTCTTAAAAACCATCCAAATTGACTCACAATTAATCAAAACCAATAAATAAACGCGAAGTTACATAAAAATGTAAAACGTTCTACGAATAAACATTGTGTTTCTTCATTCAAAGGTAAAAATATGCATATTTAAAAAACATGGCTGTCAAAATCTTGTTGACATGGAAACATCAAATCACGTGATCACATCAAATCACGTGATCAATGAAATGACCGAATTGATGCCAGATACATTTTAGGAAAGTCACAAAGTTTGATGGCGTTTGAATACACATTAAAAATATTATGAATGTTGAAAGTCAGCGCAAGCACAATCCTCCCCCCCCCCCCCCTACGCAAAATAGGATTAAAAGAATTAAAATTAAGACTTTATTTTCACCATTTAACGTCAATTTGTTTTAACTGTGAGTGAAGTTTCCCTTGAAGAGATTCATTCAAAACTTTCAATATCCAAATCAGTAAAGTTACTGTATCAATTTAATAACATCAGTTCTTATGAAATATCTCATTCAACATTGACCTTAATTGCACTCATACTTTAATTTTCGTGGTTGCTAAATGCCAATTTTTTTTCTGATTCGTTTGTTTGTTGTTATAGAATGCCCGCTGGCCGGGACAATACGGGCAGGCAAACTATCCTCTCTTCATCAGTTTGTCGCACCGAGCAAGTGACAATGTAAGAATGATTATTTTTAGTAATGCTACATATCATTAGAATTTATAAAACTATGATATTTCAATTAGACAAAATCTTTCATTTGCGTATATGTATGTCTGTGCAAACCGTCCCAAATAACTTCTAATTATAATTATAAAATTCATTAATAATTCATAAGGAAAATACAAAAGAAATGAATGTTTAATGAAGGTTTGTAAACCCCAATACAGATCAACTGAGTTGATGAATTATTAAACAGTAGCATTAACTTTTGATACAGATGTCTGCTGAGCTAATTAGTATGCATTAACTTTTGATACAGATCTCTGCTGAGCTAATTAGTATGCATTAACTTTTCATACAGATCTCTACTCATTGTTTCATGTCATAAGTCAGATAAAATATTCGCGTCCGATCTGTATGGGCGTTTACAATGGCTCGCCTTCGGCTCGCCATTGTAAACGCCCATACAGATCTCCCGCTCATATTTTATCTATCACCTAAATAAATTCAAAAGAGTATAGTATGTGGGATAGTATCGTTTGTAAAATTATTTCCACTACTGTAATGAATCTTACATCTTTATTGTTTTTTATCGACTGTAGATGCAAACCCGCCTGAAGGTTGATCATTGTATTCTGGAGTCATTCCTGCTATTGCTTACTTGTACCATAACAGAATTTGGCGCAGTACCTAACACAAAAGGCATTGTTCATAAGTTAAAAGATTTAAGGTGGGACAGCAAGAATCTCATCCGACATTTTCAGGAAGCACGAGACACGTTGCATTTGGTAAGAACTCTAAGACAGCGAATCCATTCTTTTGTTCAATTTTATATCAACCCTTTTTGCATCGAAACTACAATTGTTTGTTTATACTTGATAGAACATCAGATCAAATTGCAGTGAAATCCTGCTCCACGGGCACGGTTTTTGGTCCACAAAAGGGAAGCTCAGTCATTCTCTTAATCAATTTTCCCATGAAATAATTTAATAAAACTTCTTAATAGATTTAATGTTTGTTTTGCAAGAGATTGGAAAAATGGCACTCTTTCCTACGTCTGAACTAAAGCGTTCCAATACGATTTAACGAAGTTCATCAGTCTGTAAAATAAATAATCGAGTTGCCTTAGCAGTCAACTGTATATTCATCAGGGCCAATGCAAAATGCAATCTAAGGACGCGTTCGATTGACCGTATTCCGGAATACGAAAAAGAGGATAGTCTCTGTAAAATTGTCTTTTCAGGCCATTTGCAATATAAACCTGCCAAAATAAGCTTATAACATGAACGATTTTTGGTCACCATTCTGTGTACTCTGGAATACTGTCAATCAAACGCGCTCTTATGTCTTTTCCTTAGCTTGCAGTATTCTATAAACTACGTTTTATGACTATGTTTTTTTTTCCGATTTATCTTACAGCCACAGCCAGCCAATCAAACCGCAGACAGCATCTGTGTTCCACCCAGTTGCACTGTCCGCTCCCAGAGTGCCTTGGGAAACGGTAGACGATTTATCAGCATCGCAGTGAGTCGTGGGAAGGCTATTTTGGCAGAGATTTTAGGAAAGCTTCGGTCTGTCTATAAAAGTTTAAAAATCACCAAGAAACAAATTTGTCCCTAAAACGCTATTTGAACTTGATTCAAGATGACAAATTTATCATTGTGACTTGCTGTAGCAGTCGTTTGTCTGAAAACTTACCTGGACTAAATAGATTACGTTTAAGTATTGTATGAATAGGCCATTTCCGAGTTGCCTTTAGCCTCTCTATCAAAGCGAGGCTAGGTGCGAAACCATTCATATGAAAATGAGTTTTCATTCACATGCAAATACAACTTATTTGCATGTGAATGAAAACTCATTTTCATATGAAAGGTTTCGCACCTAGCCTCGCTTTGATAGAGAGGCTAAAGGCAACTCGAAAATGGCCTATTGCATGTAGTTGAATTAGGTGAATAAGAGTTAAATGCTAGCTTTTAATAATTATATTTTTATTATCCACTTTTCGTTTATTATATAGTACACCTTTTGCTGTTCATTACGAGAAAATGCGCATTCATTTGCGTGAAATGGCGACCAATAGCACTAAGATATATTCATTAGCGCCAAAAAACGAACATTTGCACGTAACTCAGATTCAATGACGATTTTTGCATTTTAATCAACATTCAATTACTTATTTGGGCATTCTTTTGCGTCATTCGGCATACAAAAGAGAAAAATATACTTTCATTTGCACTAAGATTTAAGTCGTTAACACCATCTTGAAAGTCAATTGAGACAATCGACAAACATTGAAGTGCAAAAAACATTTATTAACATTTTTATCACACTGTTTGAAATTCAATAGCATTCCTGGACCGCGTTAGTGCGGATTAGACAAATATTAATGCGCTTGTACAAACAATTGAGCGTTCTTTACATTCAATATATAAAAATATATTTTCAATTAAACAGTACAATTTAAAGAATTATTTTGTTCTGAATTTCAGTTTACCCTTCAATAAACTCTCTATTCAAACATCTTGGCAGATAGGTCTGCATGAAGCGGTACCATTGCGCGCTCTTTGCTGCGGTCACAGTGTCGATATTTCTGTGCAGAGCTTCAAGCAGTTGTGTTCGAAACTCACCCAGTGGAATTCCTCGTGCTCTGGCCTCACTGCTCTGTTACCCATACGTCTTTGAATTTCTGGACGCGAGTTGTCGGCCTTGATTGCTGCTTTCAGACAGCTTATTGCCTGCTTCACGATGTTTAGGAAAGGACTATAGGAGGGATATATAGGACTATACAAGCTCTGTGTTTGGGGCGGGAATGGCCGGGTTTCGGTGGGCCGGCGCGTAGTGGTACCGCTTCATGCAGACCTATCTGCCAGGATGTTTGGATAAAATAAATAATAAATACAGATGATTTTTGAATAGCTGTTTGAATAGAGAGATAATTGAAGGGTAAACTGAAATTCAGAACAAAATAATTCTTTTAAATTGTATTGTACAATTGAAAATATATTTTTGTATATTGAATGTAAAGAACGCTCAATTGTTTGTACAAGCGCATTAATATTTGTTTCATCCGCACTAACGCGGTCCAGGAATGCTATTGAATTTCAAACAGTGTGATAAAAATGTTAATAAATGTTTTTTGCACTTCAATGTTTGTCGATTGTCTCAATTGACTTTCAAGATGGTGTTAACGACTGGAATGTTAGCGCAAATGAAAGTATATTTTTCTCTTTTGTATGCCGAAATGACGCAAAAGAATGCCCAAAAATGTAATTGAATGTTGATTAAAATGCAAAAATCGTTATTGAACATGAGTTACGCGCAAATGTTTGTTTTTGGGCGCTAATGAATATATCTTAGCGCTATTGGTCGCCATTTCAAGCAAATGAATGCGTATTTTCTCGTAATGAACAGCAAAAGGTGTAATTTGTTCATCGTTTTAAAATTTAAAAAAATTGGCCTTTGTTAATTTTTATCTTGTCAAAGATTTTTAGTAAGTTAAACAAAAATAATGTAATGCGCGTGTGAACATATTCAAATGAAACACGCGGAATATAAATTGATTTTATTATTATTTTTATTATTATGTATGTAATAAATAAAAATGAATGTAGCAAATTTTGAATATTTTTTTCATTTGTGTCTTTTAAGTTTTGCTTGTACGGGGCGTAAACGTTTAAGACATAAGACACCATGGAAACTATCGATAGTATCCTGGAGTATTGAGGAGTCGGTTAAACCACATTGATCATGATTTTCCGCTTTACATGAACTCCATAAAAAAAAAAACAGCAACAAAATAGAACATTTTTTTAAAGATACCTGAGCATTTACAATTAAGACCAAGGAAAAGCCGGAAAGCATGCACGACAGATAGGTTATCGCGCCAAAAATCCCCCCTTGGTGTGCAATGTTTATATCTTTAGATCGATTTAACATAGAAAATAATACATGATTCTCCATGGTTACAAGAAAGGGTTTTAAAAACTTGGATATAAACAATACTGTAATTTCTATAACAGAAACGTAGTCCCAAAAGATTTGTCCCATAAAAACATTTATCTGCGACAAAAGAAATCTTGAAGAAAAACGTTCTTGAACTTACATCAAAGTTGATCTCGCGGTTAGCGGTGCAGTTGAATCAACTAGATTTAAATAATAAGAAAAAATACTGCAAAATGAAATTCGCTCTATTATTTATCCTGGTAAATTTTCTTATCAATCGACTAAACGAAGACATTTTCCTGTCCGCGTTTGACCCAAATGATAATTATTACTCCAAATCGGACGTATTTATTGATAAAATGGTCATGAAGTAATCTTTTTTTGTAATTGAAATTTATTGTATTTATTGAAATTTATTTATTGAAAATTAAAAGACAATCATTTTGTTTGCCGCGCTGAACCTCGTTCGTTTTATGCTATCACGGTGTAGCTAAAAGTTCCGTGCGTATTTTCCATTATAGTGTTACCTTTATGACCAGGTGTCGAACCACAATATGTATTCTTTAACTTTCTCATCCTGATGTGATATATATTTAGTGGGGATTTGCCCATTGAAATTGTACCAAGAATAACAGTCCTAACAATTTCCTGGATATAAATAAAACATTGCTTCCACCATGTATGCCTATTTAAAAAGATGATGCACACTGTTTATAAAACCTCGCCCATAAGTTGGTTGATGTGTTACTTAGGATGCAAAAATGGAAGGAACACCTGATTTCAATTTTACCTGCCGCGAGACATAAAATCAACACTTCGAACTGTAAGGCCAATTACATATACACCTACCGGATCCTTATGAGGATGACGTTGACGACCTATATCGAACAGTTGAATTACATTCAAACTGGTTCAAATGGCCAACATTGAGTACACCTACATCGCGAAGTCTAACATTTTCTAGTTTATCATTGGCTTAACAATATTTATGCGCACGACATTAGTTTCATGGCTTCTAGCCTAGAAGTTCTTTTCTTGGAAAATGATTGTGAATACATGCATAATTCATGTATTCAAAATCAGATCAATTGTTTTGTATGTCAAATTTGACGTTAAATGCAACAAACATATTCAGTAAAGAGAATAAATTAAATGAGTAAGAGGATCACTAAATGTTGATATTTTCGCTAGCAGGTGTAAAATAAGTTAAATTCGGACGTTAAAGTCGCCTGACAACTTAGTTAAGAATACTAAAAAAACAATATTTTCGTTAAATGTAGAGATTTTTGGTTTGTAAGAAATTAACGATAAAAAATAGAAGGTATAGATTTAATGCTTCTCAATAATAGACGAATTCAAAACTTAATTTGTACATGTAGGGTAAAATATTACTTAACGTTATTTTAGACATGAAATGGGAGCACATGAGATCGAGATCTTTTAATTTCCGTACTTATATATATAAAATGTAATTCAATCAGTGATACAGGTGCTCTTACTTGTTCTAATACGGCGAAGCATCATGCTATGAAATTCGTCTTTAATCGATCTAATGAGAATCATATTGCATCAAATATTGTATTTTAAGAATTTTTGATACTAGCTACACGAGTTCAATTTGCAAATATAAGCTGCATTGTGAAATTTCGATTAATCCATTTAATAACCAGGTGCAATAACCGACAGAAGCACACACAAAAAACGACTGATCATCTGATATTTATGAAACACCTGCAAGATTGAATAATTACTGACGTTCTACGGTTTTCGCAGCTGCATTATCGATCTTTAAGCGGTATCTTTAAGCGGTATCTTTAAGTCTAACGTAAACCGCGGTTTAGGACAATTAATTGACCTCCACATCTTAATATAAACTGGTCATTGTAAGTAGATATGTGTCTTTCTGGTCTGTGCTATATGCTTTCTTCACACTGTTTACGGTAAACAATGTTTAATTATTAGGGTTGGCGAAATTGAAGTTGGTTTAAACCGCGTCTAAACTTCGTTTAAATAACCGGCAAAAAAATGTTACTTGTTCACTTTATATATTCGGACTCTTTTAAAGAAACGAGTTCCAGTATCTGTTCGATGGGTAACAAGGAAACTCACAGCGATTCGATCGAGGACGTTTTTATCCCATTAGTATAAATTTGCATTGTGAAATCAACAGCTTTGCTTTCTCAATGTAAATCTGATGCTTTGGTATAAAATAAATTGTTTTTCAGTTTTGATATTTAATATTAATGTTATTTCGATCAAGGTTATTGAAACAAGCAGTCCGCCCAGGCTGGTCTTTCCCTAATCTTCCCATCACGTGCACTCCACTGCTATTTTGTATAGTTTGTTGGGATCCAGGTCATAACGCAGAAATGGACAACTCTTCCTAGCTATGGCAAGGGTAGATGAAAAGTACATGCATGATCCCCTTGAAGTACATACAGGGACTCATAACGCAGAAATGGACAATCCTTACTGTGGAAAGGGTAGAAAAAAGTAGATGCATGACCCCCTCAAAGTAGATGGAGAGACATCTCATAATGCAGAAATAGGGGAATGCCCTAAGGGGAGTTTAAGGAGATAGCGTCACAAGATGTCGAAATCCACAACGAAACTCAAATGTACCGGTTAAAAACACCCAAAAGCTAATGGATGTTCATTTAACGAAAATCACCACTACTATTCCTCTTCCTTGACAACAAGACACCAAGTAGGGAGATTCGAGTTTCAAGGCAACGATTGATCTTTTCCTAATCTTCCCGCACCGTACTATTCTATAGAAATCCTCGCCTGGACTTAGCTCATAAATCAGAAATAGAAACGCCCCCTTCTGGAGAGGGTTCCTCCAATGAACAAAGAAGAACAAATGTACCTTAGGACACAAAAAGTTAATAGTTCAGTGAAAATCCCTGCTATTTTCTTCCTTGACAACAAGACATCAAATAGGAATAGACGAGTGTTGAGAGGAACAGAAATCCAGGTTTCTAATTTTGAATTTTACAACTTCGCGATGGGTATATAAAGGAATACCCTCCCGTGATTTGTCTAAACCCCGGTGGAAACTCAGGATCAAACCTACGTACCTTGGATCAAAGATTTCTTTAAAATGATGAAAGGTATTCTAACATTTGTAAGCCCTGGCTGCCTTAAAATTGTTGATTTTGCAATTGATTTCAGCTTAAGGTTGGACTTGCTCCTTTCGTTAATTTTATTTGGATAAAATATTTTCTGCTAAAGACACAGACGTAGCTTTATACGTGTATTATATACGTGGCTATATAGCCTAACTTCAACTCCAACATCAGCACTGCGCTCATGAGGCCCAGAAGGCCGGCAGTACTGTCTGCAGTAATGGAGCGGTAATAACAAAGTGTTTCTACTCAATATCGTTTCATATGGACTTTTTAATACAGAACTGTTTCGTAGACCAACAAAGCGTTGATCCACTCATCAGTTAATTTCCATACACACTAAAGTTTCGTTAGAGTTTATATACATCAGCAACATGATCTTCACCGAAGCCGTTACAATATTCAAACGTAAAAACAATAGGGATATACGTTTGTAAACTTATGATTGGTTATTAAGGATGCGATTGAATTTTAGTAGGAACTTACGGTTGTGCCTGCAAGTTGATATAAGCTCGCTACGCTTGTTAAGTGTTGCCATGTCCGGTTTAAATAGAATATAGAATTTCTCGGTATTACATAGGTTATATATATATATATATATATATATATATATATATATATATAACTGGATTGGACTGGATTGGATTGGATTGGAGATTGGATTGGATTGGATTGGGTGGAGAGCCTCATAAGAGGTGTTCACGATTGGCATAATTGCTTCGCTCACGGCTTGCAGTTTGAGCACTCTCGTGACTCCACAATATAATCCAACACATTTGTGGCTTCATAGTGGAAAGCTCTTTTTCACTAATTTGTAATTTTTTCACTATTTTTTACACTAATTTTCACTAATTTGTAAATTAATTTCCAAGGGGAGTGGACTGTGAATCGCTGAACGACTGGGTAAAGTGACGCGATCCTAATTGCAGAATTTGTGTAAAAATGTCTCCCAAGAGCTTTCCACTATGAAGCCACAAATGTGTTGTTTGTGTTTGTGTAAGTGTGGTTGTCTCAGTGGCCTAGTGGTAAGGCATCTGTCATCAGGAGACCCGGGTTCAACTCCCGGCTGAGGCACTTTTTCACTCATAATCTTTGTTGTGAAAATTTCTGTTTTCAGTTTAACTGTCTATGTATTTATTTCAGAAATCGCTGTGAATCGCCTTCCTTACGAGAATAGGTTGGTGATCCAAAGATTATGAGGCAATAAGTTGTCCATATCTCCCTTCCCACACTAATTTGGGGTGGCTTTTAAAGCTATACCTCCATCCTAGCATCAGCACTGCACTGATGAGGCCCAGAAGGCCGAAACAGTACTGTCTGCAGTACTGTATATATATATATATATATATATATATATATATATATATATATATATATATATATATATATTGATTCAATCATTTGTTTGTTCGTTCGCATCGTAAGTTCGTTGTCGATTCGTTCCTTTCTTTCTTCTATCCTTACTTTCTTTATTATTTTTCCTTTGCTCGTAGTTCTGATGATACTAGTTTGTATACTCATCAACGTCAACATGGCTCGAACTGTGACCAGATGTCAACTTAATAACAACACGAGATTTATGTTGAACAGCATACAGCCGATGTTGCGTAAATTGGGAGTGGAACTGGTTAAAACAAAGGAAACAATTGTAAGTATCTTTTACGGTATTTCTGCTTTTATATGACACCATATAATCTATTTAACCTAGCCATATAGATGTGAAACTTTCAATGCCAAGAGGGGCCTCGCCACTGTCTGAAAAAATTCAAAATTCTGTTTTTAATCGTTTTAACTTCTTGCATACTTTTCTGGGTGACATGTTGAAATAACTAGTGGGTCCATAACATGGTGGGATCTACAAGTAATTCTCTCAGTCAGCAAGTCATCTTTGCGATGGAAGTGCTTATCCTTCAAAAGCAGGAAAAACTGCATGCTAAATACAATTCTCTGTTTTAGGCGATTGATGTATCTCAATAAGAAAGAAAGCCATTAATAAGAGTCCGGACGCCTATTTGTAGACCTTTTTCAAAAATGGCGGTCGATTTATTACTCATTTAGAGGGGTTTTCAATTGAGTATCGAAATTATCGCATTTGCTTTAAACACGTGTTGCATTGCTACGCTTTGTGATTGGCTAAAAAGTCTCGCGTCACTCAGTAATCAGCCAGCTGGAAGATAAACCAAAAGCAATCGTGATTTACACGCTGGGCTTACTCGCGCACGTTCTCGCGTGATTTCCGCCGGTAACATGTGTTTGCTTCGAGTTCTGATAGCTTCATTGGATTGCTTGCGTCTGTTAAAATGGTTTTAGTTTTACGACTCTCATTTGAATACTCTTTATGCATGTGATAACATATCTTTTTTTTTTAATTTTGCACATGTTAACTACGCCAGAAAGGCTACTTAACCCTCGGACCTACACGTAAACTTATACACTCATTGTGTTACATGGGGGCGGGAGGGGGGGATACAAGGGCGGTTGCATATATTGGAAACATATCACTTCTAAAAGGGAGCCTATGATGTGCTCTACAAAAGAAAGTAAATATTATGGGTTATGGCACTGCTAGGGGTCCGTGACGTGATCCAAAATGGCCGCCATCTTAGATTTTGCTAAAAATTCAAAGTTATCGAAAACATTAGGAAGCTATAAATATAATTAACCATTTTGCTCTTTTGGTAGCGTTTCATATGCTTTTTTCACCAAAAAGAGGTGAAAAATACGCATTATTATTCAAAAATGGCTTAACCTCATGCTATTTATGACATCATATCTCTTTAACATACCACTGAACCGATTGTCGTCAAACTTCCACCGCGGTCAAACGTACAAGGCGTTTTTCGTTTTATTAAGTGAGATTTTATTCAATATTAAATGGAAACATGGGCAAGGATGTATAAAAAAAAATAGTTGACGTTACTATCGTTTAATTTTTCTCAAAATAATAAGCTTTTATCCGTTGAAAACTGACCAAAACTCTTTGCGCCTGATTGTTGGCAAATGGCGCCGACAATTCTGCAGTTCACAGTTTTTAAACGCTTGGAACTTTTTTGGTAAACTTTCAAAACGTTTGGTAAATTGACAGTGTATTGGAAATATATTAAACTTTAAACAGTGAAAATGATTTTGCAAAATTTCTCTCGTTTGACCGCGGTTAACGTCACACTTTACCCAAATGTGTGTCAAGGAAAAGGGAACAGCTACTAAAGACGGTATGAGCTAACAAGAAATGCTCTTGAAATATAGCTTAAGAGTAAGAGTAATGAAAAGTCAGTTTTTAGGACGCTTTTCTTTTTAAATATCCAGTACAAATAATTCAGTACAACATTTTTGCATTCATCGTAGGTAAACCGCTGGCTCAAGAACAACTTATACAGATTATCAGACATACAGATATCGGAATTTGCCAGTCCACGAAACATAAATAAAACAACGGTGAGAACATTTATCTATTTTTTCGATTATGCTTGTAAACAATAAGTAAAATAGAATTTAAAAACGCAATTATACTGATTTGTTAAAATATCTTTAACCATCCTCATGATGTATGTGTCCTAAGTTTGTAACATTTTGCTCTAAGGAATATTTATATTCCGTTATCTTAAATAGTAAACTGTTTATCCTTGGTACACTGAAACAATAAATAACACTTTTTCGGTTCAAGTCAAGACTGCAAAGTAATATGGGTAGCCATGATCTAAATTTCGTTGGTCAGTGCGGGCGCGACGATAAATGGGCGGCAGTGCTATGGACGTTTGCCTCCTGTTCTAAACAACAACGTCATACAAAAAACAACAACGTCAAATTATAGTTCTTGTGGAGAACATGAACACCCGATGGTTAATATTCCCGTCTCCATTTCAACTTGAAAGCCGTCCCTACAAATTGAGCTCCTATACAAACCAGTCACGTTAGACAAACTAAACAAACTGGGACAACTGCAAAGTATTTTAAAATAGCACGAATACTTTTTACCAGTGACGTTTCCTTGGTGTTGCCGTCGTTCCTTAACCTCCTTATTGGTGATTTTTTTCCTTATTGATTATTGGTGATTTTGGTGACTTTGTGCATAAAAATCCCATACTACCTTGCGGTCTTGACTTGAAACTTTCATCCGATAACGTTAATTGAAATAGCTGTATTTATATTCCATTTTCTTAAAATGGTAAGCTGTTTAGCCTAGGTACTGACTGAAAAAATAAATAACACTTTTCGGTTGAAAATCTAGCTGTCTGCTTTTTAGTGGCTATTATAATTTGCGTTCTCTTTCATTTCTGTATCACTACGCACCAATTTTTCAACCACTCAGAAGTGCAGAAGTATTAAAACAAAACGAGCAGGTCACGTGTATTTGCTTTGCGTTCTGATTGGTCCATTGGATTGTCTCCGTCTTTTGTAAAAACCGTGTCACCGATTACATACGTTCATTTATGATTAAGATTATATACACAGAAAGAAAATATCTAGTCTAACACGGCTAGTAAAGTTTATTTCGGTGACTGTTAGCAATTTTAATAAATACATCATACCATATATACGTACGTTTTTAATCTTCACAGCCTGAAAGCACATTGGAAGTAAACCGACGAATTTTAAAGGTGTATATGCAGCACATAACCAAGTTCAAAAGACAATTCGGTGCCTTTTCAGTCGCCAGGGATGTAACATATCAGCTACAACAGATAAAATGGGCAGTTGGAAATATCATATATTTTATTCAAGCGATTCAAAGTGTGCTCCTAGAGGTAAGTTTTTAAAGTTATTTTGTAGTTCATCTTTGTTCGCTGTAGGCAAACGTTTTAGGTAACTCTTTTCTAATCAGTGAATTAAGTTGTTTCATTATTAAATGTTTGAATACCAACAAAGAGCCCGGTTGCTCTATTAACTCAAGGCCTTGTTGGCGAAACAATTTCAGTGATTTTGTGTTGTAATTGATTAACGCCATTTCATGTAAAAGGATACAACTCTCTCCAGATTCACATGAATTAAATGTCGTAATTACTTGGTCACATACCCCGGCATTTACTGAAGTCAACGTACAGATACATGTTAAAGTCGTTTGTTTAAGGTGGCTGAACACAGTTTGCACGCGCTTTTCAATTTCAGCTGCTTACGAGAGTCAGCACGTGCAGAGTTTTGAGAAAAACAAGCGTGGCACCTATTCAGCGATCATTTTATTTTGCTCAGCGTGGACCGCGATAGTGTTGTTTTTCGTCTTAAAATCAAACAATTTGTTGTTCGTAACAATGTTTGTTGAATCAATAGATAATTTATAGAACCATTGAAGAAATACACTGCCTTTTGGTCCTTTTTGTGCTTGGATCGAGAGCCCAGTCAAATGCAACGCACGCGCAGTTAACCAAAAAATTTTGACTGGATATTTTAGCGACTTTCCTCGGAAATGTGCTGATTTCTACGGAACCACTGGTTAGAATTTCACGAAATTTGGCACAATAATATTTCCGAATATGCCGAACTCACCTGCCATGAAAAAATTGCAATCTAACAGAGGAGATTTCTACAAAACGCAAACATATTAAACCACAAATTACGAAAGATCCCTCTGTTAAAATTACATGAGACCAGTGTTAACATGCGAATATTTTTACGAGTTTACTGAAGACAAATGATGGACAAAATCTAACGACTAGATTTTCTAAAAATAAACGAAACCAAATATTGCAGGCTGATTTACAATCCACTTTGTTGCCATGGCAACACCCTTAAATCTCGACAAAAATATCAAAATATAAAGCTTGTTGCTTAATCTTGTGTCTCGCCAATTTTGGGCGCCCAGACGTTAGCGGTTTTAAAATAACAATTAATGATGCATAGGTACAGTAAAACTGTGTTCAGCCAACTTAAACCATTTGAAAAGGTGCTGTTTCCTAAAATTAGATTATATTAATACACTCTGTCGGGTCCTTTTAACCTCATCTTTTCTATCTAAAACAGTTTAATGTTTAATTTCCCTGCTATCTAACACTTTTTCTCTTCTTTTGCAGTCTGGACAACCACGTACAGCGGTCGTTCGTCCCAGCATAAGCGTTGTCATTAATGCAACAAGCAGCTCTGGTGTTGTTAACACTAGTACCCAGAGCTCCGCGGCAGCACAGCAAGGAAAACCACAGGCAACAACTTTAACACTTCAAGGGATAGCTCTGCGAGCGTCCGCTACGATGGAAGATTTGTACACTAACCTCTTCGAAATGCAACTGGATTTCATGATAGTTGCCAAGACGTTGTGCTCCTAGAAATTATGAAACCAAAAGTAGTCATCAGAGATGTCAGTTTTTACCAGATTTTTACTGGTGCGAAAGTAGAGAAGTTAAGCGGAATCTTATCGTTATATGATACTTGCATCGTAAATTACTGTCTCTGTGAGACATTTGTATATATGGCGGGCGAACGTAAATAAAATAAAATAGAACAAATAAAGTTTAAATGTGGGTCCATTATGAATGCTTGAAAATAAAATTGACTTAAAACTAAGCTTTCGAATGTTTTTCTCTTTTAGAGCGATTTTCACGGTTTGTGACGCCATAAATTGTTTGGGGGAGGGGAGAGATAACAACAGTACATGTGTGGGATTTTGAATTATTTGGTGGCGGCTGAATGTAACTCCGCTCTTACGTGTCCGATTTTTTAAAACGTGAATTTATTTTTCTAGAAATCAGAACTTCTGTAAAACGAAGAATATTATCCCATGTTTTTGTTTTGCAATTAATTACATAATGTGTACATTTTGTAGCAATTTAAGATCGAATCTGTTGCGAATACAGGCTTACGATAAGCCATGAAAGTGACGTTTCCAGTTTGAAGACGATTTTATTCGTATTTAACTATTTCTTAATTTATATAGCGAGACAAACTTATCTGCTGGCATATTTCTGCTTTGACTCTTGAATAGTTTATTTTTATGACATTGTTTTATTTATTTTTTGGTTTATGCTGCGCTAACAAGCTATCTTCTTCCGGCCGCAAACACTACGTCGGCTAAATATAAGAATTATCGTTTTAAAATTCCCCTCCCTGAAATATGTTACTCTCATATCATCTCCACGCTTCCTTTTGAGAGATGAAACTGTGCATGTGTCGACTGTATCTTGTTGCTCGTATTTTTAAGGTTTTACTTACCGGAATTAATATCAAAACATTCATTTGCATTAGATATAGAGATTTTCGTTGAAAGGGATACTGTCCCGGCTGACATATATATCGTGATTTCATGATTATGACCAGGAGCTTGCATTAAATTGCTTTGTTATCTTAAAATAGGAAAGAGAAATCGCCAAACGTTATGAAAGCAAAGAAATTATATTAAACAAGTTAGAAGAGACTGGGAACCAGAATGTCTCAACTTCAAATTTTGCGGCCATTGTCGTCATGCAACCCATCCTCTCCACTTAAACCAGAAAAACAATCTCTCCCTCCCCCGTCGCTAAAATTTTGCGGTGCCACCTCACCCGAGCTTCGCGAGGTTCTGCGAGACACGTATTTCTAGTATTAACCAAGGAAAAAATCCACAAAAATGACAATTTTGATTTCTTGACAGGCGGTCAAGAAATCAAATTTGATGAACAGTAATCCACTTCTATCCTTGCAATCCTGTACATAATCTCCAAACTGTTGCTTCTGTTTTGTTCTATAGAATCTTTTTGTTTGATTAAGTTGTATATTTGGTGGCATTTTCCCAGCAGGAACCCATTACACTTTGTTTTACGGTTCGAAAAGCTCTAATCATAACAATAATTCACGCACGCAACTTTTACAGTTGACGACGCAGACGCTTATGCGAGATATTATCAGCCAAATTTGTCATTATTTTTAGAAAACAGTCGAAAAATAAACTAGCCAAACACAATTACATAACATGACACAGCGGATCCAGCAGCTAAAACTAAAATGCATGCAGCACAATTGCTCGTCAAGATGAGCAACTGGAGTAGACTCGTTCGTAGCATGTTTTGTTTTCTTCGGCACAACTCTGAAAGGAATGAACACGGCGGCGAATTGAAGCAGTGGTAAACAAGATTACTGCTTACTAACGTTAAACTTTATGTTTTAAACTCCTTAATCCTCGTTCCTGCGTAAAGATTTGACGCGCCCTCATCCACTCTTATCGGTCTCGAAAGTTTTAATTTTTTTATCTGTTCAGATTTTCACGAGGCTCGACATGATTTCAAACTCTCGCGTTCGCTTCACCAGCAATTTGTCCCCGCTCTCATCCACTTTCATGGTGAGCTTAAATCGACACTTTTTTCAAGAGAACATTGTAAGAGAGTATGAGAGAGGGGACTACAAAGCTGTTAGAACCAAGGAACTGTACAGCAATAGACTTTGTAATGTATTCGAATGTTCATCTTCAATTCGCTTATGTTTAGTCCTTATATAGTAATACAGTTTATTTATCCAGAAACCAAAAATTATTGAATATGAATTTGCAAGACTTAAATGTAATATTGTCCTCGACTGACTAGCGAAAAACTTGTCTATCCCTTTGACACTCTTAAATCATTATAGCATCTTCAGTTTAAACTTTATGAAAATTAAAAGCAAACGAAGATAGGATGTTCGAATAATTAATTATTATTAAATCCCGACTCTCTACAACCGTCGTTCGCCTACCTTCAAAGTTGACCCACATCATGTAAATTTAGCTCATGACAGCGGTGAACAACAACAGGAACGTAACAGCTCTCCTTTCCAGCCGTTATCAGTTCGGATTCTTTTCGTCATGTTGAATTCAATGAACGAACATTTTTGTACTATGTCTTTAACTGTACTTTTAGATTAATTAAATGCTACTAGCATATACACAGGGCTGGTGGTAACTTTATGCAACACAAAAACAAACCACAAAGAATGATTACATTTATTGTTGAAATTACTCAAAAACAAAGAACAGGAAACCCCACCTGCTGCCAAGAGCGGAAGGAGCTAGTTGACACAGCTGGAAATATTTTTATTATACTCCGGTTAATATTCAGGAAAAAAATATAAACAAAGTAATAATTAAAATAATCGGATTTGTCGTAACAATAGGGCGTATTCTTCTATCGCGGTTGAAAAACCGTGTTAAACAATAAAATAATTTCAAGGCAGATATCTTTGAAAGTGCCTATTTTTAACTATCGTAAGTTTCTTGACTGACAAATACTAATGGAATAAAACTACTAAGACTCTGTTAGACTTACAGAAATTATCAAAATTGGGAAGTTAAGTTTAAGGGGTACTAGTCTTGCCACCTGTGCTTGATGAGTCAGAAAAAACTAAACTACATCGGATGAGGAATTTCTACGTCTTTTAGTATTGGGAAGGCAAATCTTAAATTAGAACGTGAGGTGACAAAGCAGGAACTTTTAAATGAGAATATAAGGATGAATGCATGGAACATTCTCCATTCTAACTTCAAATCACAAAGTTTACAACCCAAGAATCTTAAAAAGAAAGAACAAAGAAGTTCTACCCCGAGATATGGCAGGTGAGCTGTTTATGCAGTTTTACAATGTAATGTGTGTAATGTTTCACACATTTATCAGCGAGTATTTAATGAGCCGTGTATTGAAATTTGGAGTTCTATGCTTTTGCCTTCCCTCTGCCTTATCTTATTTTGTCAGCAACTCCTTACATGTTTATTTAACTTGAATACCCTGGTGCGGTATACAGCATTTATCACTTGTCATTGTTATCATATTTGTTTCAGTCTAAGGTCTCTCTTTACTTATTGTCATTCAGCAGGCTAGAGTATTTAAAACGTTTTTTTTTTTTTTATTTAATTAAGACGCTCGGTAAAGTTAAAGCGTGTTTACAAATTAAGATTAAATTACTAAAAAGTCCATATTGAATTAGCACTTCTATTTCCTTAATTTTTTTAAAAGTACACACAAAAATTTCATATTCATTTGACAATTTTCTAAGATTTCCCAGCGTCTGTCACTTTGCTCAGAAACGTTTCAGGAATCTTTTCACGCGGTAGTAGATTTCCGTCTACAAGCAAAAGATCGAGAACACACAGAAAACAGAGACTTTCAAAAGCGCTTTCTAAAGTAAATGGTGTAAACGAGGACTGAACAACAAAGGAGGAAGTCACTCAATTACAAAGTAATTATATAAAGTTTCCATATTACGCGTTTGGATGGCGAAAACGAATAAAAAACGTACGTGTGTACGGAAAACCTTTTCAAAACGCGTCTATAAAGACATCTTTTAACATAAAAAAGATACATCGCTTTGATGGCCTGAATGTTCTGGTCGTTTGTTAGTAAATACTTTTGAGTCATTCAATGTGGTGTTCTGACGTATTAAGCATGCACCATGTAAGATTCAAGATGGCGGATATGACAGCATATGACGTCAGTTATACCCTCCATACACCGAGTAATCACAATTTTCAAAACTGTATTCAGTCTAAGGATTTTTAAAGTTATAGGCTACCAGTGTTCTCTTTTCAAGTCCTTCTTATAGGTACTGGGCTAGGACAGGGTACTCACCACGGCCGCTGAGGCTTTGTTATGAAACCATCTTAATCCAGGTGTTTCCTTCTTTATTTTTCCTTTAGATTCACAAACCGCATTCGGATTCCGCCCTAGTTATTGTTTTCAATGGCTATGTATCTTGAGTTTGATTCTCACTTCTACCGTGGACGCAGGCTGTATCCGCACTCGACGCTCGGGAACTGTCGAACCCCGTGATGAATTACGAAGGGTTATCAACGACCTTTATAAACCTTTTTCCTTTGACCTATCTAGTTCAACATTTGAAGCCTTTACCTACACAGTAAGTCTTCATAAATGATGTGTTTTCCTTGCTTGTACAATATATTTGAGAAAATCACATTTTAGTTCTGACAAAGTACCAGCAAGGCACATGGAGTTTAAAAATATAACACATAAAGTAAAAGTCCACTTTTTTTGTTAAATTCTATGTCACAAAAGTGAAATAAGTTCTTGATGGTGTTAACCTTTCATGAGAGATTCTGCCTAAGAAGATCTGATACAACAGGGTCTGCATAAACGTTTTGTTAAAATAAAAGACTTAAAGACTTAGTCCGTGGATAGACTTTTCAGAGAACAAAACTAACCCAGCAAAGCGGCATTTTTAATCGAATTTGATCTCTTATATTACAGAATTTGGAGTACAGCATTACGGATTCCTGCAACCCTATCTGTGAATCTCATGTTACTTTTATAATGAAAGATATGAACTTAACTCGATCAAGTTTGACGAATGCATCTGTAAGTTTTTCTAGTAATTAATTTTTTTTTTTCTTTTAATCAACTCAATGTACGTTGGAAACTCGAATAATGAAATATTTCGTATTTTTAACGTCGCGTCAGTGAGTTATAGAGATTTAAATTTACAAAATGCTAATTAGATGACGTCAAATCAAGACTTTACCATTATTTCTACTTCAATTTACAATACGCAGTTCACAGTTTAAGGATAATCAATTTAAGAAATACTAAATAAAAACTGTTAATAGTCAATATTACTTGGAGGTGGAAACAAGGAGTTGTATAATAAATAAACGATTCTTGATTTGACGTCATCTAATTAGCATCCTCTATAATTCACCAACGCCACGTTAAAAACACGAAATATTTAACTATTCAACTTTTCAACATACATTGAGTTGATTAAAAGAAAGAAATTGGGGATTAGGTGCACTTTAATGAACCATTCCGACTGATGAGATGAGCGCTAACTATTATAGACAACAGCCATGAAAACGGTCGCTAAAAATAGTTGTTGGGTCGACAATCTGTCCATATTCCATTACGATTTTCTCCAATTTTTCATAGAATTTCTATCATTGCTCGCAAGCATTGTTTAACAAATACTTCATATTTCACAGAGTTTTTTTGTCATTTTCATATTACTTCATATGTCACAGAATTATGTGTGTTTTGGTGAACTTCTATAGTTGAGGTCATGATCACTTTGTGATGTCTATCATAAGGTAGCATGACCACCTTTGCATGCAAACCTTGACGTTATCCTAACAACTTTAATTTAACTGTCACATCCAGTTTGCATGTTGCATAGAATCACTAAATATAGAATTGAATGGCGTCAGATAGGAAAGAAACGTATAAAGAGACTCAAATGTGTACTCAGCTAATTTGCATAAGTAACGTTACGCCATTGTACGTCAGCTTGCGGTTTTAAAAAGACCAAGTGAGTACCGTCAAATGTTAAAAGATGATGATAATTACTTATGCAAATTAGCTGAGTGCACATTGATTGTGCACTCAGCTAATTTGCATAATAAATTTAAAGCACCATGAAGCTCGTCGTGCAATCGTTATACTTCAACTTCAATCTTATCTCTTTACGGTGGTCCATTTCCTTTATCAACACAGTTGATACCAAATAGTAGTGTTTTACTTTCTCACCGACGCAGTACCACAGCTACTTTAGAAACTATAAACTATTTCAACAAATTTTATGTACCGATTACTTTTCAGGAAAGCACAGTTCTGGAATTTTATCGACGAGTTTTGCTCGGCTTCAATCAAGAGCTTATAAAATCATTAGCAGACCTATCGCGTGCTCAGAACGGGACAACATCGCCCACATATCTGGAGAAATTGCAAGACAGGGTGAGAAAGACGAAAAACTTGGTTACCAGGGCAGTGAAACTTGTAAGTTGATTTTTTTTGTTGCACCTAATCCAATTTAACTGTTCCACGCGATTGCTGCCATTTGTTCAGGATCGAACGGAGCGGGTCGAAAACTGCAAAAATAAATGAACGAAAATTACAAAATGAGACCAAAGAGTTACCCTGACAAAAACTGCATTTTTTTACTAAAATTAGATATGTTACTAAAAATGCAAAAATTGGCAAAGCTACGAGAGACCTGGACATGAGACATTTAGTGGCATCTTGATGAAAAGTGGGAATTTTACGAAAATTGCAAAAATTCGCAGAAAAACGTCAAGATTCTGCTTGAAAACTTGGAGGAAACATAACCTGAACTACATATTTTACGACAATTATAAAGTCAGTGTGGAAACTACGATTAATTCTTCACAATTTCCATCGCATTTTTTGTCACTGAAGCCCCCTACTGAAAGCATGACTCGAGAATCCCGGCGTTTGTTTGCTAAATCTTGCTGACAAGGTGCTTACACGCCAAGTTTTAATACTATATGCAGCTATAGTGCATAGGTTGAATCCAGGAGTAACAGTAGTTTGCTAAGTGTGACTATTTCGGTTAGTGTAGTTCTAAAAAGAGCTGCGGATCCTGAAGTCATCTTCAAAGTCATGGCTTCAGATATATGTTGCTGCCAAGTGAAAAACAGCAACAACAAGATCCTTATCACTACTTGCCCTTCTTTCTACATTTGACTCTTTATTAAACTCGCAAGAGTGCCAACATCAAAGAAAAATCCCAAATTTAATTTTGTAAAATATTGAAAAACAAATGGTACCACGCAAACTAACTGCTGAAGAGGTTTCATTTGAACGGTCACATCATGTGATTTCGTTGACAAACTCAAACGTTAGAACTACACTACATGTCTCCATAATTCACTCTGCTAGTGAAGAGGTTAACGTTACTCTATTGACACCGTTATTGAAACATTTTCTTTCAGGATCGCGAACTCAAGGGCCTTGCTCCACTCAATACGGGATCTGGTCAGCAGTCCTTCCCTACTGCTACGCGCAAAACTACGATGCCAAGTCCTGTCCAACCCCACTCCCTCAGTTCAATAGTCTGCCGTTTTTCACGCTGTGTTTTATTAAACTTGCTCGAAAAGTCTTATGAAATGAGCGAAGATTTCTTTACAGTTTGTAAATGCAAACCGAATAAAAAGATTTCTCCGCTGTAATAAGTCCATATTTGGGCGGATATTGCCTTTTTCTTGTGCATGTTACAGTTGATAAGAATCTTTGCAAGTTGATTTAGTTTAAGAAACCTTATTTATTTGTATAATTAATGTAGATTTTCAACTACCATGTTCAAAAGAATTAAATAAACAATTTGCAAAACTGAAGAAATATCTTACATTAGGCGCTGTCAATTGATTATATATTTGTCAGTTTTTAGGTTTAACTTTGAGATGTTGCCGTCAGTGAAAGTAGCTAGACGGTATTGTTACATTGATATGTCGTAAATTACATTCTCTTAAGGACTAAATTTTATTGAGAGTTAAAAAATACTTCACCATTCTATAGATTCACCATTCTATAGATTAAAATACAGTTCCGGGCCGGAAAAATTATTGGGACTTTCGAGAAACGGGCCACTGGTCGCTTTATAAAAATGTTTTTTTCTGGTAAGTGAACATTCACTAAAACTAATACAGGTGCTTGCCAATACCAAGTGATAACAGCATAATCAGTATACAGTGCAGCTTAACTGGGTGTAACACCATTTCAATTGTAGCTTGAAATTCTTATTGAAAATATTCTTCTAGTATTATGGGCTGATCTTCATCGGCCAATCAGTAAATGAAGTGTCACACTGAATACGCGTCAAATGCTCAGTTCCTGTCTACGATAAGACCGTCACTTCCTCTGTGTAATTTTTTTCAAGTATAATTATTTGTAGATGAGCTTTTTGAAAAACTCACTTGTGCAAATTTATCACAAATTGAACTCGAAACCGTATAATTACCATTACAAATACAGTCGAACCTGCATTTAACGGCCCTGTAACAGAGTCTAGCAAATCGGCCGTGCTAGGAAACAAAACAGAATTCACAAAATATTTGCGTTTAAGAAATCAATCGTAGGGTTATGCAATAAATAAACCCCTTAGCTTTCTGACTTGCTGGAGTATATTGGAGGATAATGCCCTTAAATAGCTGAAAGATTGTCGAAAGACTATCCTGAAAATTCATTTGTCAGACAATCTCTCAGCCGCGGAAACAGATGTCAGCGGCCGAACACTGTTTCGCGGGCGGTCAGCGGTAATTCGCGTGATGGCGCGGGGTTTTAGAAAGAATTTGAGACAGGTCCGTTTTGTAAACAATGCACACAAACGACAATTTCTCAAAAATTAAAATTGAAATTTCATGAAATTTGTCAGAATTCTTATTTTTATCGCATTTCAAATAATGAGAACTTTAAAACAGAAGTCTAACAAAGGAATTCTGTGACACGATCGATATTGACTGGGCAGCTATGTTCTTGAATATTTAAAAAACCGTTTGGTCGAGCCAACTTTAAACAATAAGAATTATTTATTGTGTGCAAGTTCATGAGAAAATCTAATGACTGGATATTACGTAAACCTTACAAAAGTGAAATTTTAGGGTTGTTTTCAATCATCCACGTTGCCATGGAGATAGTCCAAAGCGCAAATGTAAGCCGTTAATTAAAATCTTTCATCACTATATTTTCCTTTTGCAAAGTTTCAGCTTCTAAACTGCAACCTTTCTCACATAATGCCCTAACGAATGACATATACTCACAACCTCTCAAAACTGTGTTCGGTCACCTTAAGTATCTTTGGAAGGTCAAAATTTGGCTTTATCTACAGAGTTAATAACAAAACAATTGGCCACCGTAAATTTCCCTAATCAAATCATTTGATAAAACCATTTTTTTTATGTTTTACTTCCCCTCCGACGCAACAGCACACTCAATTTCTTTAGAAACTAACCCCTTTATATTTGGAAGGTGTCCGCAGTTGCCTGGCAACAACACAACAACTCGATGCAATTACGTCAGAATCAAAATAACACTACGCCGCAGCTGATCCAGACGAATCGAAGGCAAAGCGAGTGATTAAAAAAAACTGATAATAACATCTTGTTGCAGGCATTTATGGATTTCCAGCCAGAACAAATAACCAAATCCCGTTAAAAAATCCTAGAGTTAGAACTTAATTTAGATAATTTTAGAATTTTTAGAATAAGCCCGATTCGGTTCCTCACAGCTGTCACAGCTGTGTCTACGAAAAGGCATCTTAACCCTGCCTAAGAAAAGTTACACTCACGTGCATTAGATTTAGTTTTGCTCTCATATAGTATGACTTAAGTTTCATTACCATTTTTGTAGTTTTTCCTTAGTTACCTTCTGAACAGTATAATACTGTTTTCAGTTCATAAAATATTGCGTAGTTTGTTCCAAGGAAATTTTCCTGCTGCAAAAAGCCACTTCCCTCTTTCTGCGAAAAAACACGTCAGCTAAAGTTCAAATTTCCTTAGCTTCTGAAATGTGTTACTTTTGTTTCATTTTCGTTTTATGGAGGACAAATTAATTGCCTGTATTTCTTCATTATTTCAGTGACAGGAACTACGTCTTTTGGTCCCCTTTACCTGTTTTATTTTCATAAGCAAAACTATTTATCACTGTTCACTGCACTGATCATATTAATGATAACAAGTTAAAATACGAGCCTGCCAGGACAGCCTGCTATTTATTATTCATGTCACAGCTATGAGTGCTTTTGTCAAGTTATATATTACTGAATGAAATCGATCGAATGATAAACGAGTAAAAACGTGAAGGAATGAAATCAGGTTCTTCACGAACTCAAAACATAACACAACAAAACAGGTCCAACAGCGCAAATTAACTGATTAAATACCACAAACATTTTATAATTTTCTAAAGTTCAGTGATAAAATCCTGTCTTGTCGCTAGAATTAAAATCTGTATAAAAGTTGTTCCTTTGGTTTGAATAAAATATATACTAACCGAGATAGTAGCAGAGCTCCTAATTAGTATCTAATGGTGTTCTGCTCGTGAGAAACTCCACTACGGATCAACTAAAATAAGCACATTCAAGTTACTACATGTACAAAACAAAAAACAAGCGTTGAATCGAGGAAGTGGTGAACATGCAAACTATCAAGGGAATGTTTCGAAAAGGTCTTAAATCAAACTGGAGAATACAGTCGGTTTGACCACCAACTTTCTCGATTGTCTAGTACATGCAGTCATCGCCCTCAGCTCACCAATTTGAATGTTTCCGATATTTTCATAAAGAATCGACGATACCTGAAACTCTCACTCCTGAAAGGCTCTATTTATCCGATATCGTGCTCTCCCATCGAGTTAACATAAACCCTTGTCAACTCTCATCCGACTCCAGTTCTCGTTAGGTCTCTGATAAATCACAATGAAATTAATGGGTTCCAGTCAAGTCGAGTGTTAGATTGCTTTTACTTTATCTCCCAGACATGTTTATGTTTCTTCATTTAATTAGAAAGGTGTTGGTCTCAGTAGCTAAGAGCCTAAACGAACCTAAAACGGCACTACGTTGCGCTAAAGCTCGAATCATGGGGCATCCTTGAGACACTATGTCCGCAACTAATATAACTTTTAATATTCTCGCCTTGTGAAATAAATAAGGCGAACATTCTTCAAGAGACAATTGCAAACCAATAAAGAGAGAAGGAGAGAGAGCAAGGACACAACAAACAACTAAACTGTAAGCAGACAAATACTGACAAAATAAATCTGAAACAATTGACTAAATGTATGGCTATTGAATCACCTTCGCTTACGTTCATAATCATGAGTGTTTGTTGTGTCGTTTTAAATCGCCGCCAGCAATAAAAACTGGTGATGAAGCTATATGGATGGTCTTCAATCTGACTAATGAATAGCGAAATTGCAGGCCCAAGCTTTCTTAAATCCATATATATTCTCGTAAATGTGAAAGAAAACCAGGAAAGGATGTTGGAATAATGTTAAAGAAATAATTTCCGACTCAATATGGTACTCACGTACCTACCTTCAAAGATTACCCACCTAATGTAAATTTAGCTCATGACAGCGGTGAACAACAACAGGAACCGTTTGAAGAGCTTTTCTTTCCAGAGTTTATCATTTAGGAATTTTTCCACTGTAAAGTTATTTTAAAATAATTTCCCTCTATCTCAAACATACAAATTCATTGAATGCGACTTGCATGTGCACACCGCTTGTGGTCACTTCAAACAACAAAGTCAGAAACGGCCAGAATATTATCACATCTATTGCTGAATTTTTGTAAAAGCAGGGAACCGCGCCTACTCCCAGCAGCGGACGTAGGTTGTTGACACAGTTGGAAGTTTGTTGTTAATTCCTTTAGAATTAATAAAATATTTATAATAATAATAAAGGAAATAAATCGGATTTGTCATAATAATGGGATGCATTGTTCTAACTTTGTTAAACAATAATTAAACAATTTCAAAACAATTCAGCATATACGTGCAGTTTGTTACATTTTTGACTAAAAAAGTAATAGAGAAATAAAGTTAGACCCTGAAAGTAAAGTATCGAAATTGGGAAGTCAAATTTTAGGGGTATATCTTGCCACCTGCTTGATGAGTCAGAAGACACCTAAACTACATCGGATGAAGAATTTTCTGCAGCCTACCTCTTTTAGAGTTTGGAAGGAAAATCTTAAATTAGACCGTGGGATGACAAAACCAGGAACTTTTAAAAGAGTATAAAAGAATGGCAATTTGGACAATTTTTCATTCCAATTTAAAAGATCAGAGTGCACAGCACAACCATCTACAACAAGAAAAAGAAGAAACAAGTGCTATCCTGAATTATGGCAGGTAATTGGTTTAGTTATAGTGGTTTGTTTAAGTTTCTCTTTACCCACTGTCAAAATCTGTAAGGAAAAGTTCATGTGCTATAGAAGAGCAAGCAAGCAAGAAAGCGCTTTGCGAACAAGAAGCAAAACACGCTTTTTTGTAGTACATGCATGTTTCGGGTGTTGTACATTAATCTGCAGTTATTTAAAAGTAAGGCTAGACTATTGCTAACTATTATATAGTCTTAATATAAAGGAATTTAAGAAAAAGGATATTTTTTTGAAGACATGTTTCGGTATAATTACCGCTCCATCATCAGTTCGAAAAATAAATGTTACAAAGTTGAATTTGAATTTATAATACTTAAAGGACATGTATAAAGGACATACCAGCTATACATTAGATAAATATATATATATATATATATATATATATATATATATATATATATAATTATATATATATATATATATATATATATATATATATATAAATATATATTTATAATAATGATATATTTATAGTTGTACAAGGTCAACTTGAACGTTTGTGCCCCACTGACGATTGCTGAATAACACCCGACCTAAAAACAAACTAAAAAGCGTGTTCTCCTCTTGGTTTTTTTTCTTGTTGTTCTCAAAGCTGTTATTTTTCCTCGTAATATACTGTTTCACTCCGCCTTTAAGTCGTTTTGTCTACCTACGAGTCTTTATTCGGTATCTGAAACGTGTTTATTTAATTTCATTGTCGTACTTTGTCTACCACTTTAAAAACTTGTCGGTAATATTACGTTTGTTTGTGTCTGAAACATTCACAAAAACAAGAAAGATTTATTCTGGTTTGACCCAGAAATGTTTTGTTACAGATGCTGTCAATTTGACTGTGTGGTAGTTTGTTATTATTAAGTCGAACTTATAAGCAATTTTTTTTTTACATTCTTGCAGATTCACGACAAGCTACATTCCACCCAAGTCATCGTTTTCTATTGTTATGTTTATTGAGTGTGTACCTCAGTAATTCTACTGTGGACGCCGGCTGCATCCGGACTCGATGTTCGGGAACCATCGCACTCCGTCGGGAGTTGCAAAAAAATGTTCAATTTCTATATTTTTCTTCGCGTCTCCTGGCTGGCTTAACATACAGAGCCGAGAACTATACAGTAAGTCTATATGAATATGGAGTATCAATTCAAATACAAATGACCATAAATGTTAACGGAAAAAAATTTTTTTTTCAAGTTCAATCGAATTGAATTGATTGGAATTGAATTGCAGCAAAATCAACTTTGTTAATCATACATTGTGACTACTCAAATGGAAGTTCTTCAGAAGTACATTTCTTTGGTTGTGTTGTTTATATACAATGTAGTATTTTACAAAAAGGAAATTCAGTTCTCTTTTCATTTTGCATTAATATTTCCCGTCTTCAGAGGTGAAGATTTTTTACGTTAATCCAGGGAAAGGTACTGTTATGAATGAATGATATAATGCTTAATGTATTTGCCTTATCAACAGTTTGTTTTACTTTGGGCAACACGTGTTTTCTTCTTAAGATATTAAGGGAAAATCTTAGGCAAAAATAAAGCGGGTTGACAAACTGGCATTTTAATTGTATTGAGTATTTTTATTGCAGAATTTCGAGTACAGCATTACTGATTCCTGTAACCCTACCTGTGACTCACCTGCAACTGTGATAATGCAAGATATGAACTTAAATAGATCAGGTTGGACGAATCTATCGGTAAGACTTTGGTTGTACTACGTACTCTAGTTTGTGTGCGTTTTTCGAATTTAGAGATCCCCCCTCAGCAAAGATGTATGATGAGATTAGTTTCTAACTGCTATACAGACGCTTTCATGAAAATTGATATTATCATCGCAAGTTTGGTAACAATTAAATACGTAATCCATTACAATTTTGACCATTCTTTTTGGAAATTTAATTATCACTTCCTTCCATAGTTTATTATTTAATCCATGAATGATTTGCTTGTTCGAGGCTCTCGTTTAATGGAGATCGCGAACGCGAAAATCAAATGGTCAGAGACTGTCTTCCTGCGTTTAAATTGTGTTCGCGTTGATTGCTTTCACGTTTTACTGATTAGTTCCCACTACGAGAGCCTGAAAGAGGCTAACAGTATAATGAATATATGTAGCTATTATACGATATAGCAAAATTACAGACAGGACAAAAGACAATAGATAGTTTATTTATAATTAACGTGGTCAATACACTTAGCTATGGTACGAGAGCCTGAAAGAGGCCTAACAGTTAATTTAATGAAATAATGAAATAGCATGATGACAGACAGGATAATAAGCATGTTTCACATGCTGATTACTTTTCAGAGAAGCACAGTTCTGGAATTTTACCGAAGAGCTTCCCTCGGCTTCAGTCAACAGCTTACAAACTCATTAGCAGATCTATCACGTGCTCAGAACGTGACAACACCGGCCACATATCTGAAGAAATTGCAAGACATGGTGGACACGGTGAAAAGATTGGTTACGAAGGCAGTGACAATAGCCCTTATCGTAGATGAGTACGCTACGCCAACATATCAGCGGTTTCTCGCTTTCTTGACCCTTTAGTCTCGTTTTGATGTTTGCGAGAACCTCTGACGACGGTGAGCGTAAACATCAAAACGAGACTATAGGGTCAAGAAAGCGAGAAACCGCTGATATGTTGGCCTGGCGTACTCATCTACGATAAGGGCCATTGTAAGTTGCTACCATTGTTTTTCAAACCAATAGCGCATGCGCCTCTTTATTATACAAACTTCAGTGAATTTATATAAACATAAACCACATTAATTCCACCACCACGAAAAATCATATTTCAGTTGACACATGTGCAGATATCGATTTCATTTTCAGTGCCCCTATTTAGGAGCCTATTAGGAGTGAACCAATATATTTTTTAGGGGAGGGGGTTTGGGTGATTTTGACTCAACAATTTACATACTGCAAGCCAACTGTATTGAAATAACTTAGAACTGCGAAAGCCAGACTTGAGGCTTGGTTATTTCAGCCAAAAATAATCGTGCAGTGACAAAGCTAAAGGAAACAATTTCGAGTATAAACTGGTCTGATGGTTCAATACCTTTAAAAGACTCCTGCTCTATTAAATTCGTAACGAACCAAAAGGTGTTAATTTTAAATGCAAACATTTTCGTAAAACGATTTGATAAATAAGCAAGGCATAGTCGTTTCCGTACCGTGAATCAGCCTTACTTTGTCATCAAATCGTTATCTTAAAGCTGATTAGATCCCGTACTATACATGTAGGTTCCGGTGTTTCTATTTCGCTACTGTGGTCTTTTTAAACCTTTTCGTATTTTCCTCGAAGAGGTTTCAGTAAATGACCATTTTATAAAACATTTTCTTATCTGCCTCGGAAATTTTCGGAAAATAACCACCCTTAAAACATTTTCTTTCAGGATAGAAAACTCCTGGGACTTACCCCACTCAGCACTACAGCTGGCCAGCAGTCGTCCACTACAGCCATGCGTAACACCACAGGGACAAGTACTCGTCGAACCCAGTCTCTCAGTACAGTTGCCTGCCATTTATCACGATGTGTTTTAGACAACTTACTTATAGAGTGTTATAGAATGATTGCAGATTTCTTCAGAATCAGAAATAGTTTGTAAATCAAGTGCACGACTTTTTCCATTCTAACTGATACCGCGTTTGGATGTTAGATTTTACTTGGTGTTAATTTAATACCTCTCAATACAAGCTTAGTTTATATTAAGTAAATTAATTTAGTTACCGTAACGTTAACTTCATTATATTGTCGGTGGGACAGTTATCATAGAATCTATGATTGTTATTAATTCAGATTTCAAAAGGACATTTCCAATGAAAATAAACAATGTGCAAAATTATTCAGAAAATTAACTACCGTACAGTGAGTTTAAATGTCATGTAATTTATTTAGTTGTAAAACATTCCTAGTGTCGTGTACACAAATTGAAAATAGCATTTATTAGAAATAAAGCTTCATTGTGTGTAAATGTGCGTCATTAGTTGTTCAAGTTTACGTACGTATTATGAACATTTTCAACTATTTTCTCAACTTAATTGACAGGGTGTCTGGAAAACTAAGGCCTTAAGACCTCGGAAACTAACCCTAACCCTAATCCTAACTCCTAACCCTGAATTATTAGGTCTTACATGTAAGTATTAGCGTTTTTAGTTTTCGAGTTTAGGGTTGTGGTTAGGGTTAGTTTTCGAGCTCTTAGTTTTCGGGTTCTTGGGTCTTTGGTCTTAGGGTATTTAACAAAATTTGTCTTCTTCCACAAAATGAATAAGTAAATGGTTCGAGAAAATTGACTAATTCTCGCTTGAATTTCTTAAAAAAAATAAATGAAAATTTAAAGTTAAAATTTCCTTAGCTTCTGAAATACGTTACTTTAGTTTTTGTTTTCTTTTTTTATTTTACGGAGCACAAATTTAATTGCCTGTATTCTTCATTATTTCAATGACAGGAACTACCACGTCTTTTGGTCTCCTTTACCTGTTTTATTTTCATAAGCATAACTATTTTTCACTGTTCACTGCACTGATCATAATAATAATAAGTTAAAATACGAAGCCTACTAGGCAGCCTGCTATTAATTATTCACATCACAGTTATGAGTGCTTTTGTCGAGTTATTACTGAATGAAATCGATTGAATGATAAGCGAGTAAAAAACGTGAAGGAATGAAATCAGATTCTTCACGAACTCGAAACATAACACAATAAAACAGGTCCAACAGCGCAAATTGATTAAATATCACAAACATTTTGTAATTCTCTAAAGTCCAGTGATAATCCTGTCCTGCCGCTAGAATTAAAATCAGTGCAAATCAGTATGTTCGGCTCGTAGGGAACTCCACTATACGGATCAACTAGAATAATCACAAGTTACTACATATACAAAACAAAAAACAAACGTAGAATCGAGGAAGTAATGAACATGCAAACTAACTACCAAGAGAATGTTTCAGAAATGTCTTAAATCAAACTGGAGAATATTAATACAGTCGTTTGACCACCAACTTTCTCGATTGTCCAGTACACTTATCGCCCTCACCAATTTGAATCTGTCCGATATTTTCATGAAGAATCGACGATGCCTCAAACTCTCACTCTTATCATTAACTCTTATACAAGTCATACAAGGCTCTATTTATCCGCTTTTAATCGTGCTCGACTCCATCTACATCTACTTTATTAACTAACAACGCTCTTGCATCAAGTCAGTATGTAAATAAAAATATAGTAACACAATAAAATATAATTCTATATTACAATTAGATACTCCATGAAAGAACGCATAAAGTTTTTACTGTAAGTACGGTGTCATGGGGAGATTTAATCTTTGTGGTCACCGAAGGTGATTTAATCTCATTAAATATGTCGAGCTACCGAAAGTTATCATGTCCCAGTAATCCTGTCATCGCTAGTATTACGTGGATCAATTTCCATTGTATTAAATTTATGCACACTATTCATTTCGCGCCAGAATAAATTTATTTGCGCCAAACGGCTTCCAAACCACGAGGAATAGAAAATATAGTCTCGTTTTCGCAACAACTTCTATTTCGTTCCTGTCGCACATATTCGGCAGCTAGTTGAACAGTTCTTTTCCAGGATTTCATCATTTGAAGTTCTAATACTTTAATAGCGCACATTTTAAAGAGAATCGAGAGGTGGTGTTACCGGAGATGTGATAACAAATGATGCATTGACTAGAAGGGAAGCTGAATTTGTCCGATTGTTTAGCGACCGTCTTCAGTTAAAGCAACTGCGGCTAAATTGCAACATTCTCGCACCAGAAACGGACGGTTTTAGTTGTTGTCGGCGTAAAGGGAACCTTTGTTGTTTCGTTTTGGTGCAATCGAAGAATGAATGCATTCATACGCGATGGCCAGGACTTTCGAGGATCATGAATCATTCACTGCCAATCACATTGGGAATGTCAGGTTAGTCCATTTACTTTTTCTACCCAGCGTTTTGCCATAAAGTGACCGCCTTTCACGCGTATGAAATCTTAGATTTTACCAAAAGTCAAATTACTGTGTTTTTAGATGAAAAGCTGGTGCCCGTATATTAAATGTCCAATTATTATATACACTGACCCTGTATTTTATATTGTGAACGCGGGAAGTTCCGATTGTATGTATTTTGTTGGCTGCGCATAAATAATATTTGGTGCAATTTCGTGCACGCGCGCGCGAAATTTTATAACAAAGGGCTGGTCGCTATTGTCAATCGGAACGTGTACATGTAGTTTCATAAATTTTGGGTGTCTCTTGGGGTGCAAAGCTATCTTTGTTATAAAGGAGGAAAGGCTCGATTGAAAGAGCAACAGGCGATATAATTTTGTAAACGCGCGCGCGAGAGAGAGACAGTGTATATACATGTATTCATCTACATCTACATGATCTACTTGCAAAATCCTAATGGACATACAGCAAGTTTCAGTGCAAAGTGCGAAATGTAAACAATAGTGCAAACAAAAATAATGATAATGATTTTTGAGAACCCTAGAAATTTAGCCCTGAATTTTCTAGGATTTGTTCATGATTCGTAAGCCACTAAAGACCACAACGAAATGAGTGCGCTTAGCTTGCGGAATTATTCGCTTTAGAGAGCAAATCAAGTTGCGGCGGCAGCTAACGAGCAGCAAAACCGCGAAAAGAAACTATTTCATAGATAGTCGAGCGGGTGATGCCGCGAGCGCGAAAATCTACTCCTGTAAACATTACAGCTTTCTTACTTCAAGACCAAGCTTTAAAAATTTACAACCTTTCTTTCTTTGCTAAGTATCATAAATATACAGTGTCGGCAATATAATTCCAGGTTAATTGCATTGCATTCTGTGTGATTCTGACTGGCAGCCAACTTAATTACATTTTATCCATCCACCTGAGCTTGAAATATTCAAACACATTCAAGATTGTTGAGCAAGCATTTCTCCTGGAAAAACTGAAGACCTACACTGACTTGAACACTACAGTACTATAAACCACGCAGCCAGGTCGATGTAACGTAACATAAAAGTACTAATCATACAGCCAGCTTACACTTAATATTATTGTCCATCTGAACTGGCCGGTGGCACACCTCATACAGTTCAATGTAACATAAAAGTATACTAATCATGCAGCCAGCTTTAATTAATATTATTGCCCATCTGAACTGGCAATTGGCACACCTCATACAGGTCAATGTAACATAAAAGTATACTAATCATGCAGCCAGCTTTAATTAATATTATTGTCCATCTGAACTGGCAAGTGGCACACCTCATACAGGTCAATGGAACATAAAAGTATACTAATCATGCAGCCAGCTTACACTTAATATTATTGTCCATCTGAACTGGCTAAAAGTACTAATCATGCAGCCAGTTTGCATTTAATATTTTGGCACATCTAAACTGGCAGGTGGCACACCTCATACAGTTCGATATAACATAAAAGTACTAATCATGTACCTAGTTTGCACTTAATATTTTGGCTCATCTGAACTGGCCGGTGGCACACCTCATACAGTTCAATGTAACATAAAAGTACTAATCATACAGCCAGCTTACACTTAATATTATTGCCCATCTGAACTGGCCGGTGGCACACCTCATACAGTTCGATGTAACATAAAAGTACTAATCATACAGCCAGCTTACACTTAATATTATTGTCCATCTGAACTGGCAATTGGCACATCAGATACAGGTCAATGTAACATAAAAGTATACTAATCATGCAGCCAGCTTACACTTAATATTATTGTCCATCTGAACTGGCCAGTGGCACACCTCATACAGTTCGATATAACATAAAAGTACTAATCATGCAGCTAGTTTGCACTTTATATTTTGGCCCATCTGAACGGAGCGGCACCCCTCATACAGTTCGATTTAAGATAAACTGAGTTCTAATCATGTGCCCATCGCTATAAAAGGTGACAGCCCTTGCAAAAATCCTGCTTGTGCAAAAAAGTATTTAAGCCCGGCTTTACCCCTAGTAGGTGCCAGAGAAATTTCTCAGAGCCAACTGTGTCAAAATGGACAACATTATTCTTTATTAATTTTCTTGAAAGGTATTATTTTACAAGTGTGTGAATAGCTATGCCTCGTATGAAAGGGTAATAAATAACCTTTCCAAAATATATGTTGCATTTAATTAGCTCAGATTAGCAAAATTATTCCACAATTGCCTATAAATTTAGCTCATATTATATTAGCTCATATAGTATATTAGCTCATATTGGTTAAAACTGATATGTAGTTCAAGAAAAAAGTTGAAAGCAAAAAGTTTCCTTGTTATATAGAGCACCAGGTACTCTTCCCAGGTACTCCCAGGTACTCCCAAGTACTCCAGGTACTCTTCCCAGAGTAAATCCATGCAGAGGAATCGACTCAGGTGCAAATAAAATTTTGTGCATGAAATTTGACCTAATTAATTATGCAAACATGATACGTGAAAAGATCTCGTCTCGATTTTGGTTTCCTGTCGCAACAAAAAACACTTTATCCGCCAGACATCTTTCCAAAAGTAAGCCAAAACGTTTATTCGAAGCAATAAGCAGATTTCAAAGGTAACTATCCCGTCAAAATATCATAATTGCCTTTTGAGTTACCTTACAGTATGACAGAGTATGACCGGCCGTACGTATGTTTACATGTACACTCGACCAATTGTTCAACACCGCTCAACTCTCAAAGTCAATTACTTCGATTCTTCGCTAGAACTGATCAATTTCAGAGTCTTTATCGCTTGACATTCATCCATTGTTGCTGTCTTCCATTATACAAACGCCAAAACATCGTTTGGGTCGACACGGGAGGATCTTTAAACTTCGGTTTCGGCGGCGAAGAAATCAGCTTTGTTTTTTTTCAAAAACCCCGTCATGTAGTTGAGTAGTGAGCTGTCCAGCTCAAACTCGCTCAGTGATTGGCTTAGAATACTGTCACGCTTCCCTCCCTCTACCCTCTCTCCTGAAAATAACGCAAACTTTTCCGAATTTCATCGTTCCTGAAGGAACGATATATTTTTATGGCCGTCCTGCAAGAACATTAAGCAGTAATTCCGTTGTTACACGTATGGCGGTACATGTATTGCATCCAGCATGAAATATTTGAGTCTCCATCATGACTGCAGTTTTGTAGAGAACGGCGGATGCAAGTGATTTTTGATATATTATTTAAGCAAGACTTGAGTTTCGGTTCTTTGGTGGTTTCTCCCATGTGAAGCAGCCTGGAAGACACCACTAGCTCTAAAGGCACAAATTAAGTAAGACTCAATTTTTGTATTTCGCGCGCATCTCAAACCGATTGAGACGTTTATACACACAGTTTAATACCGGCCACACTCCAAGCGTTAGGAAAGGTTTTATCAGGAAATACTTTTGTGCATAGTTGATCTTGTCAATGAACGTGTCAATATTTGTGGGTTAAAGGTTATTATTTATGAATCTTGAACGTCTCATGGGGAGCAAAGCTGTCTTTGTAACAAAGGAGAGAAGGCTCGATTATTGACGCAACAGCCAATATAATTTTTGTAAACGCGCGCGCCCGGCGAGAACCTCGCAGGCACCACCTTCCCTTCCCTAGAAATTTTGCCCTAAATTCTCTGGAATTTGTCAGTGATTCGTAAGCCACTGAAGACCACAACGAAAGGAGTGTAATTAAACTTAAATAAGCCTGTTTAGCTTGCGGGATTATTGTTCTGGCGGTAGCGCTAAGACTGAGCGGTGAAACCGAAAAAAAAATATTTCATGGATAGTCGAGCGGGTGATAACGCGAGCGCGAAAGTCGCCTCTTGTGGACATTACATCTTTCTCATTTCTCACGACCAAGCTTAAAATATACAATCTTTCTTTCTTTGTTACCCTATAAATAATGTTGCCAGTTACATAAATATACAATGTCAGAAATGTAATTCCAGGCAATATAATTCCAGTGATTTCTGACTGCCGGCTTACATTTTTATATGCGTCCAAATGAGCTTAAAAATACTCAAGACTCAAGTTTCGGTTCTTTGGTGAACCTCATCAGTTGCTCCCATGTGAAGCGATCTTGTATACTAGCTTTAAAGGCGAGAGAGATTTTTTACTTTATTTGACGTTTGCACGCATTTTAAAACACACATTTCTATTTCTGCCGGCAGCATGCCAGGAAAGGTTTTATCAGTTTTAGTAAAGGCGAAGCATTCGTTCATTCTTAAACAAAACAAAAATGAGGAAAATATTAGAAATTCAGATCACGCTTCGCGTGTACGAGGCTATCAAGTTAATCTGGTTGATAGATCTAGAGCCCTCTCAGAATTTAGATTCACAGAGAGAAGTTAGCACTCCAACAATGCCTTTTGTCACACAGCGGAGTCCGCCATCTAGTTTATCAAAATTACTCCACAGATTACACTGTTTCTAAAATTTGATCTAATTTCACTACACGTTTGTACATTTTGGTTCAGATTATATTCACTTGGCGTTTTCTGGTTTGTTTCCGATTTAATTACATGCTCCGTGACATTGAAACAGATTATGACACCTTGCCGGTCTCAAAGGGGAAGAAACGTGGTGCGTCTTAAGCTGAGGTATGTAAGGAATGCTAGGAAATTTTCCTAGCATTCCTTAGCGGTACTTACAGTAGAAGTCGTCTGCGTTCTGCCATGAATAAAATATAATTCTATATTACTCCCATCGAATTAACGTCATAGCTCTTGTCAACTCTCATCCGACTCCAGTTCTCGTTAGGTCTGATAAGTTACAATGAAATTAATGGCATGGGTTTCAGTCGAGTAGAGTGTTGGATTGCTTTTACTTTATCTCCCAGACATGTCAATGTTTCTTCATTTAGAAAGGAGTTGGTCTCAAATAGATGAGAGCCTAAACGAACCTAAAACGGCTAAAGCTCGAATCATGGGGCATCCTTTTGACACTATGTCCTCAACTATTAACTTAATCTCGCCTTGTTAAGTAAATAAGGCGAACATTCTTCAAGAAACAAAACCATGAAGAAAGAAAAGGAGAGAGAGAGGAAACAACAAACAACTGAGCAGCAGGAATACTGACAAAACAACTCTTAAACAATTGGCCGAATGTATGACTATTGAATCACCTTCGCTTATGTTCATAATCTGATAATCATGAGTGTTTATTATGTCTTTTTAAATCGCCAACAATAAAAATAGAGCGCGTTTTTTGAGACATATTCTGGTCATTCTGAAATCAGAATACGTTAACTAAATAATGTTGTGTACACTCTCATAGGCCAAAATGTTTGCACGTACACAGAGTCATAGTAGTGTCTTTCCATATTTTACGAGTCAGAGGAATAGATGCAATAATTAGAAGTATTCTGTTTTTAGGAATGACCAGAATATGTCCCAAAAAAAACGCGCCCTTGGTGATGAAGCTATATGGATGGTCTTTAATCTGACTAATGAATAGCGAAGTTGCAGGCCCAAGCGTTTAATCCATATATATTCTTGTGAAATGTGAAATAAAACGAGGAAAGGATGTTGGAATAATGTTGAAGAAAAAAATTTCCGACTCAATATGGTACTCACGTACCTACCTTAAAAGATTACCCACCTAATGTAAACTTAGCTCATGACAGCCGTGAACAACAACAGGAACTGAAGAGCTCTTCTTTTCATACGCTAGCATTTTGGAATTTTTCCACTGTAAAACTATTTTCTTTAACAAAATATACCCTGTTTCTGAAACATAAAATTCATTGAATGCGACTTGCAAGTACACACCGGTTGTGGTCACTTCAAACAACAAAGTCAGAAACGGCCAGAATATTATCACATCTATTGTTGAATTTTTGTAAAAACAGAGAACCCTGCCTATTCCCAGCAGCGGACGTAGGTTGTTGACACAGTTGGAAGTTTGTTGTTAATTCCTTTAGAATTAATAAAATATTTATAATAATAAAGGAAATATATCGGATTTGTCATAATAATGGGATGCATTGTTCTACGTTGTTAAACAATAATTAAACAATTTCAAAACAATTCAGCATATACGTGCAGGTTTTTTAGCGTTTCTGTTGTGTTCTGCGTTTGTTATTTTTTTTTACTAAAAAAGCAATAGAGGAATAAAGTTAGACCCTGAAAGTAAAGTATCAAAATTGGGAAGTCAAATTTTAGGGGTATATCTTGCCACCTGCTTGATGAGTCAGAAGACACCTAAACTACATCGGATAAAGAATTTTCTGCATTCTACCTCTTTTAGAGTTGGGAAGGAAAATCTTAAATTAGACCATGAGATGACAAACCAGGAACTTTCAAATGGGTATATAAGGATGGCAATTTGGACATTTTTTCATTTCAATTTGAAAGATCAGAGTGTACAGCGCAAGAATCTACGACAAGAAAAATAAGAAACAAGTGCTATCCTGAATTATGGCAGGTAATTGGTTTATTTATTGTGCTTTGTTTAAGGTGTTTCGACACAGTTTTCTGGAGACCATACCTACATTTTTTCAATCAGCTTTTAAGCGGTCTTCTACAAGTCAGATCAACGTGAAATTTTCACCACTAACTGGACCAGGTTTTGAATTGAAGTTTGGCAAGATATATTTTCTGGTAAAATCGATTTTTCCATGACGACGATAAATAAGAGACGTCGAAATCAGTAAAAGTGAAATTTTGCGCGTTTAAGATTTCGCATTGAAAATCCCACACAGACATCTTAAAATATGGTATATGGCATATATATTTTGCAAAAATAAAAAAATTCTGTATGTTTGATTTCAAATAAATCGTTATAACATTTCAAACCTTGCTATTTGTGTACTGGTAATAAATTGATCGAGAGATTAACCCTGGTTTTGTGAAATTACTTAAAGATAGCGTCAAAAAGTAGCTTGATGTTGTACACCTTCAAAGTTTTATTTACTTTCTCTTTTGCGATCTTGAGAACTACCTTTTTTCTTAATATCGCTTCATGTGCAATTTTTGGGTAATCTTCGATTTTAATCGCTTCTGCAAAAATCTGAGCAACGGCTCGATGGATTTATTTTAAACGTTCACCACGCATGCTTACCGATGTGCAAAATATCGTCTGAAAGTTTTATTGACATTGATTCACTGGAACGCCTTTAAATTTATAAAATAATGAAGACGACGTATGAGCCGGCCAAAACGTTTGCGTTGCAAATTCATTTTTTTAAAGTTATGCTCAGTAATAATTTCAAATCAATGCGCATTACATTCCTCCGTGATTGAAACATTTCAATGTATGCTCGTTGATGCAAATTTCTTTGCATCTGTTTTCTTTTGCACTCAAATGCCTGCTGTAAAAATGTTTTTAAAACGCAAAAGGGCATTTATTGCTCAAACTAATCCTGAAAAGAGACTTAAGGGAATCTGGAAACCAATAAGGTACAATCATGCTCGAATACAGATAATAGATGCACAGCAGATCACAACGAAATGTATAAATCACGGAGGAATGCAATGCGCATTTATTTGAAATCACTATAAAGCATTATGTAACGAAAATTTTTCGGACTGTTCGTACAGCGTACAGCGTATGACAGCGACTACCTGCGAAATGTTACTGGCACATATACAAAAAATT
Organism: Cladopsammia gracilis; assembly: GCA_022457155.1. Taxonomy (NCBI): domain Eukaryota; kingdom Metazoa; phylum Cnidaria; class Anthozoa; order Scleractinia; family Dendrophylliidae; genus Cladopsammia; species Cladopsammia gracilis. The sequence continues at coordinate 231,744 of JAJGOT010000214.1, read as the reverse complement.
TCAAGCTCGATTACGTTGAAGATATCGATACAAAGGTGCCAGAACCACAATGGCTAAATATCCGTTACGCATTACTTTTAAACAACCTAATTATCATATATTTGCATACCAAAACCTAGGACCTCCCTCGTCCATAAGGAAATCATTTCTCTTTCCGCTACTTATTCATTGCATTCATAATACGCTACAAGAGAAATGGAATTATTTACAAGTAAAGTTAGATCATTGCTAACTATTACATAGTCTTAATATAAATGAATTTAAGAAAAAGGTTATTTTTTTGAAGACATGTTTCGGTATAATTACCGCTCCATCATCAGTTCGAAAAATAAATGTTACAAAGTTTAATTTCAATTTATAATACTAATAAAGTATAAAGGACATAACCGCTATAAGTTAGATAAACATATATAACATATATAATCATGATATATTTATTGGTACACAAGCTCAACTTGAACTTTTGTGACTCACTGACGATTGCTGAAGAACACCCGACCTAAAAACATAATTAAAACTAGAAAGCGTGTTCTGTTTTTTTTCTTTTTTTTTTTTTTTCTCAGTGTTATTTATTCCCCGTAATATACTGTTTCACTCCGCCTTTAAATTGTTTTGTCTACCTGCAAGTCTTTATTCGGTATCCTGAAATGCGTTTATTTAATTTCATTGTCGTACTTTGTTTACCACTTTAAAAACTTGTCAGTAATATTACGTTTGTTTGTGTCTGAAACATTCACAAAAACAAGAAAGATTTCTCCTTGTTTGACTCAGAAATGTTTTGTCACAGATGCTGTCAATTTGTGTGGTAGTTTGTTATAAACAAGTTGAAAGTATAAGCAATTTTTTTTCATATTTCTTGCAGATTCACAAGCTACATTCCACCCAAGTCATTGTTTTCTATTGCTATGTTTATTGAGTGTGTACCTCAGTAATTCTACTGTAGACGCCGGCTGTAACCGGACTCAATGCTCGGAAACTATCGCACTCCATCGGGAGTTAGAAAAAAAAGTTGATTCTCTATATGTTTCTTCGCATAGCCTGGCTGGCTTAGCATACACAGCCGAGAACTATACAGTAAGTCTTACTTTTTTGTCTATAGAGTATCAATTCAAATATCACGCGACCAACGAACGAAAGAAAACCTTTTTTTAGTTTAACGTACTGCCAATCAACTTTGTCAATCAAGCCAAAAAAAGATGAAATCATACATTGTGACGACTCAAATCGAAGCTCTTCAGCAGTGCATTCCTTTGGTTCTGTTATTTATACACAATGTAGTACTTTAGAAAAAGAAAAATTCAGTAATTGTTTTCATTTTGCATTAATTTTGCCCTTCTTCGGAGGTAAAGATTTTGTACGTAAATCCAGGGAAAGGTACTGTTATAAATGAATGATATAATGCTTAATGCATTTGCCTTATCAACAGTTTCAAACCAAAAAATTGCCCCCTGAAAGGAGACATTTGCTCCGGGCGGGCGCGTGCGTGCGCACATGTGCGGACACGTGCGCGGGCGTGCGCTGAAATTCGAGATGAAATAAAGTTTTATGTATGTTACTAAAATGAACTATTGCCCATGCGCAGTTGAGCTCGAACAGCCTGGGAGCTAGTCCGCGCAAGTCATCAATGAAGCCAAAATAGGCTCACTCGAAGCATATTGCACTGAAAAAATGGCAAAATGACGGGATTTTTTTTCACTCCGACTAAATCTTATTTCCCGCTAAAATGTTCGCTAGATCCCAGTCTCTTCCAATCCGAGTGTGGATGTTGACATTACGCCTATTAAAATGAGTAATACCGTTAAAAGCGATGACCGCGCGGTTGAACTCCATACAAGCCTTTACGTGACATTGGTTACTTCAAGGTCAAATGACGGGACTTTTTTTAAGTTATTAAAATATTTTGACGTTTCCAGATAGAATAATAACCATATTTTTCGAATCCGAGTGTGGATTTTCGAAAAGTAATTCATAAATGGGCGAAATTTTGATTTTCCCTTCAAAAAGTGGTGTTTTCGCTGTGATAGTTAAGGGTCAAGTTGGGGTCTGGGGTCGTGTTAAATCAAAGGCTCCTAAGAGCCAACTCGTGAATAAGAAATGCTAACGCATAACGCAACATTGCAATATTGTTATGTTTTCACACTGACACGATTCAATATTGTTTTTAAAATTAAACGTAAGGATTTTTGACAAACGCAAAAAGAAAAATACAGTACATCACTTTCGTAATGTTCAGTCCGAAGAAGAAAGAAAAAAAAAGAAAAAGAAATAAAAAAAAAGAACGGTACGAGCGAGATTCGAACCTGGGGCCTTTTGGCTGTTAGTCCGCGCTTTACAGCATTCGACCACCGTGATCACTGACTCAAAACGTGATAAATTTTATTACTTCAAGGTTGATAAGCATAAAAACGCGTGTCTCGGTTGAAAATTCCTTTTAGATCGATTTTAACGTTGCATTTAAGACTCCAAATGCGAAACATCTCTTTAAGCTTATTGTTGTTTATGTTCGTTTACACCAATTTAGTTATTGTTATCGCTGGATTCACGCTGTTCTTGTTACAAAACGCATTCGTAACAAAGCATTATGTCACGAAGTTTACAGCTGATGGAAGGAGTGAGCGAGTGAGTGACTCATTTGCATATCTGTCGCCGATACCGATAACCCGTTCATTACGCATGCGCGTATGTTCACGGGTTAAAAATTAGAGGCAAATGTCATCCAATTTTTTGCCATGTTTCACTTTGGGCGACACGTGTTTCTTCTTAAGATATTTGGGGAAATTTTTTGGCAAAAATAAAGCGAGTTGATATACTGGCATTTTAATTGTGTTGAGTCTTTTATTGCAGAATTTTGAGTATAGCATTACTGATTCCTGCAATCCTACCTGTGACTCACCTGCAACTGTGATAATGCAAGATATGAACTTAACTAGATCACGTTGGACGAATCTATCGGTAAGACTTGGTCCTACTACTTACTCTATAGTTTGTGTGCGTTTTTCGAATTTAGCGATCTGTGTCAATTATTTAGACCCCACTATGAAAGCCTGAAAGACGCTAACAGTATAATAAATTAGCTATTATAGAGCGTATGCACTCACGTGGCAAGCAGCTATGCAAATTTATTGGAACAAAAGAAAGTGTTAACATAAGAAAAGCGTTCAAATCCCACAGGATTGTTTTGGTACACCAACATGGCCGCCGTTCTATTGTTTTGGTACACCAATATGGCCGCCGTGACGTCATGTGCATACGCTCTATACGATACACACTTACGACGTAAGCATGAAAGCGAGGCTTAAGGGCCACCAAACTTACCGCAAACTTAAAAAAAAGTAAATATGACGGCGGAAACAAGAGCGATTTGTGATTTAGGGATTAAAAATTAACCCTAGAAGATATTCCTGAAGCAGTTATAGTAAATGAAAGTCAGTTGAAAAGTGGACGGTGGAGAAGCTAACTTTCGGTAAGGTTCCTTCGGAAATGCATGAAACGTCAAGTCTTTCCTATTATCGGAACGATTATAACAAAGCGCAGGGGCACAGCATTTCAGAGAGTTTTTTGTCGTAGTTATAGGCTGCGCTTCTGACATTTTAATGGCGATGTGGCCATTAGGCCTCGCTTTCATGCTTATGTTGTAAGTGTGTATATAGCACAATTACAGACAGGACAATAGACAATAGATAGTTTATTTATAATTAACGTGGTTAATACACTTAGCTACGGTGTGAGGACCTGAAGGAGGCTAACAGTATAATGAAATAATGACTGATATAGCTGATGACAGACAGGATAATAAAAATGTTTCATATGTTGATTACTTTTCAGAGAAGCACACTTCTCGAATTTTACAGAAGAGTTTTCCTCGGCTTCAGTCAACTGCTTACCAACTCATTAGCAGATCTATCACGTGCTCAGAACATGACAACACCCTCGGCCACATATATGAAGAGTTTGCGAGACACTGAAGACATGGTGGGCACAGTGAAAAGATTGGTTACGAAGGCAGTTAAGATTGTAAGTTGTTACCATTTGTTTTACAAACGAAGAGCGCATACGCCATACGCCACTTCAGCGACTTTATATAAACATTAAACATTTCAATTCCCCCACCACGAAAAATCATATTGCAACATATTTAACTATTATAGCGCGAAAGCACGCATGATATCGTCTATTCTTAGCCGACGAGGCCGTAGACATCATGTAGACATAGCGTATATCGATAACTTTTTGACCATATTTGGGCAGTGTATCAATGTGTTGAATTATAAGTGCAGATATCGATTTCATCTTCAGTGCCCCTATATAGGAGCCTATTAGGGGTGAACCACTAGATTTTTTAGGGGGAGGGGGATTGGGTGATTTTGAAAAAATATATACATACTGCAAGCCAATTGTACGGAAAAACTGAGTAACTTAGAACTGCAAAAGCCCAACTTGAGGCATGGTTTTTTCCCTGCAACGACGCAGCAAGAGGAAACTTTTTCGTGTATAGACTAGTCTAATGGTTCGACATCCCTTGAAAGACTCCCGAACCAAGTGTTAATTTCAAATGCAGACATTTTCGTGAAACTATTTGATAAAAAAGCAAGGCGGATTAACAAATATAGTCGTTTCCATACCGGGAATCAACCTTACTTTATCATCAAACCATAATTTTATAGCTGATTAGATCCTGTAATAGAGGATATCCGGTGTTTCTATTTCGCTACTGTGGTCTTTTTAAACATTTTCATGTTTTCCTAGGAGACGTTTCGGTAAATGACCACTCTTGAAACACTTTCGGATCTTCCTCGGAAATTGTCGGAAAAAAAAAAATGTCAGGCGTTTTATCTACCATACCTGTCAACTGTGGTATAGCATTTTTCAGTAGATTATTTTTTCCTCAGAACTGTAAAATCCCAAAACTTTCGATAGGAGCCGGGAAGCAATGGTCACTTCATCGAAGACGTGGCACATGTGTTGTATGCTAATCAGTCTACTTGTTTTTCTTGAACGAACGTTTTTGAAGCCGTTCAAAAAAATTCGCAGTACGTGTGTTATCAGGTGTAAAAACTCTCGGCTTCGCCTTGAGTTTTTAAACCTGATAATACACTACTGGCTCGTTTTTTAAACAGATAACTTAAAACATTTTCGGATCTTCCTCGGACATTTTCGGAAAATAACCACGCTCGAAACACTTTCGGATCTTCCTCGGAAATTGTCGGAAAATAATAACCCTTGAAACATTTTCTTTCAGGATAGAAAACTCCTAGGACTTACCCCAGTCAGCACTACAGCTGGCCAGCAGTCGTCCTCTACAGTCAAGCGTAACACCACAGGGACAAGTACTACTCGTCGAACCCAGTCTCTCAGTACAGTTGCTTGCCATTTATCACAATGTGTTTTATATTACTTGCGCATAGAGGGTTACAGAATGCATCAAGATTTCTTCAGATTCAGGCCTAGGAATAGTTTATAAAATCAAATTAAATACAAGAATTTTTCCATTATAACTGATACCGCATTTGAATGTCAGATCTTACTTTGTGTTAATTACCTATCAACACCAGATTAGTTTACGGACAGCTGTCATAAAATCTATGATTTTGTTTAATTCAGATTTCAAAACTAGTATTTCCAATGAAAATAAACAATGTATCGTATAGTGAGTTTTAAGGTAATGTTTTAATCTTTCATGAAATTTATTTACTTGCGAAACATTCCTAGTGTTACAAATTAAAATAGCATTTATTAGAAATAAAGCTAAATTGTGTGCAATGTGCGTTAATAGTTATTCATGTTTACATGCACCGTCAATCTTATAACCCCATCATAAACTGACCCGAAAATGTTCCAACAGTTTCAATAATTTTCTTAACTTAATTGACAGGATGTCTCGAAAACTAAGCCGCCCCTTAGACCTAAGACCTAACACCCAAGACCTCAAAAACTAACCCTAACCCTAACCCCTAACCCTAAATTCGTAAGTCTTAAATGTAAGTCTTAGGGTCTTAGTTTTCGAGTTTAGGGTTAGGAGCTAGGTTAGAGTTGGGGTTAGGGTTAGTTCTTGAGGTCTCAGGGTCTTAGTTTTCTAGACACCCTTCATTGACAAAATCTGTCTTTTTTCCACAAAATGAATCAAAACATTCAGACATATTCTATACATTAAGTAAATGGTTCAAGAAAATTGACTGATTCTCGCTTGATTTTGATTTCTTAAAAAAGAAACAAAAATAGAAAATTTAAAGACCACAGGTTGGGTTTCTTGACAATGATAAAGAAACTGCAAAGACAAATGCAGGAACGGTAGAGTTAAAAAAGGTTATCCTTGCCAGTACGGCGGAAGCCTACTCTAAAGCCCGGTTTCCATATGATCGCTACGATCGTTGCGATCGCTGAAAAAAATAGTCCAGCGATCGCATCGATTGATGGTTTCCATATGATCGCTGCGATAGCTATGATCGCTGAGAAAGTGAATGACGATCGAGGAGACCTGGGTCTGACAATATCGTTCGCGCCATTCTTGAAATATACGGCTGATCACCTTGTTAACAATGATACGACAATCGACCACCAATTACAGTCTCTAACTTTTATTTTCTTTATGAATTTACTCCGCTTTAATGTCACCTCTCAAAATAAGACGAAGAGCTCTTTCCATTTGAGTGTCGAAGGTAATTTCGCAATCCGTCTTTGGTTTCACATTGCTACGCTTTGTGATTGGATAAAAAAAATTTCGCGCCACTTTCTCAACTAATCGGAAGTAAAACCAACACCAATTAATATATATACATAGCCCAAGCCTAACAGCGTCACACTTTGAACAAGCTTAACTAAGGTGAAACTTAACTAAGGTGAAAGGTTGGAAGCACAATAATTAAGATTGACGAACGGGCTATTTTCAATTTTAGCAATTCTCAAAAACAGTATTACGCGATCGTCTGCACAGTACATCTTTATAGACCGTACAAAAGTCTGTCTAAAATAACTAGTACCACTAGTTTCCGAATAAAATACAGTTTATGTTTGTCAAAAATTGCCCGAGAAACTGATTTGAAAATCAAAAATTGCAAAAATACACAAACATATTTGCATAAAGCGATGCGAGTAAAGATAGAACTGTACTATAAAATCAAAGTCTTGTTTTGTTTACATAAAATCGCTTTTCAATCTATCTAATGAATGAACAAACACATAAAAATGGACAACACAATCTTCTTTCGAAAAAAATTATTCAAATCTCCATTAGTTTACGTTTAAAAGGAAAACGCGTACCATTTAATTATAGCTCATCGAGTTCAAGCTTTCTTCGATGAAATTCAAGAGATCGATACAACTGAATTTAAGCACGTTTTAAAATCAATTCTCCAAAACTAACAATAACACTAATAAAAAGTCACTCACAGATTGATATCAACATAAATTCTCATCGAAAACTGTAATCTGTTTTACCTTTAAGTCCCTCGCTTGCTTGGAAATTCAAATCTCCGCTTCTGGTTCTGAAATTAGTAGAAAACAAAAATCTCCCGCATTGATAAAAACGTAATACATGAAGTTCCTCGAAGCAAGATTTTATCCCTGAAAGCTCGTCTTTTTCCACTAAAGCGGCATAGGTTCTATGAGTATGGAGCTGCGCAGCCAGGCCTTCGGCCTGGCAAGTGCTCCGCTATTACTTGCTTGTGCGCGTTTTCCCGCGCTTGGCGCTGGCTATATATATCGCTTCTGATTGGCTCATTGCAATGACTTCCTATGTTGTAGTTGGCCAAATCAGAGTGGCCATATTAATTACTTCGGTTTGGGTTTTACGACACTCAATTGAAAACCGTTCTAAGAAATTAAAACAAAGGCAACAACAGTTGACAAAGATTTTCTTCGCAATTTTTGCGTTGCGAAGTTTTTGAATCAGCTTTAAAAACTTGCAACGCAAAAACACAAATTTTACTCAAGTTGTTTAATTTTGTTGCGCTAAAAATCGTCGTTGCGAATCGTCCCGTGTAACATCACCTTTAAGGAGGTTCGATTGTTTTAAATATTTTAACTTATGAGACTTTTTGTTGGTTATTACAGGGAGAAATTTAAAGTTGACCATGCACGCTTTCAAATAATACTACGTAAATAACATGTAAATAACTTGTTCATCATTGAAAATAGACTGTAAATGATATTAAATACACTCACAAAAATAGATCTGAAAATGATCAGAGTATATTGGAACGTTTAAATTTGTAACTCGTTTCATCTTTAACTAAAAAATTAATCTTTAACTCAATCCGGAGCGTAAAGGAGTGCCTGAAATATATCTCCAGTATTTTTGAATTTTGAATTAATGAAACTACGTCATAAATTGTCAGTCTTGAGAATAATATTTGTAAAATATCTCCAGTGTGTTCGAACTTATGCGCTAACGACGTCAGTTATGTGTGCCATTAAAACCTTTTTTTGTAAACTTGTCGTTCATAGTCTATCTTTACTTTTAACGATCTAATATAAAGCTCGCTTCTTTACAATCAGAAGATTTTCTAAGGTGTTATTTGGTCCGTAAAAAGCTGTTGATTGTTTCAAAATTCGAATGCGCTCGCAGCAAGATTTCTGCAAATCGCTTTCAGCAAAATTATTGTTGCTTCCCACGATATGGATATTGAAGCAAGCTGTCAGTTACCATGGATTCGTATGGCGATAATTATGTTAAATCTTCTCGTGAGTACCTGCTCGAAAGTCGTTAATTATTCATTCGATACCGAGTGAGCAAAGAAAGAACGAAAACAGACTCAGCGAAATATTGATGAGAGCTGAATAAGGTATTGGCAAGACATCATCTCGACATCATGGAAAAGTATGGGTGGTGTTGAAAGCTCGGACAAAACAATGTTTCAAGGTAAGGTTTCCTCACATTGCCTGCAGCAACCGCGGAATAAGTCTGCAGTTTTGATTTCAATTCTGGCGTAACGACGCAGGGGAATTGTCTGGGGAAATTTCTTTAATTTAGCTCCTACGTTACAGTTTATTACCTTGAAATTTCGTAACTGTCCTTCCTCAGATCGAAAAATGGGCATTTTATGCTTTAACCACGTCGAAATAACAAAATCCGTACACATATTAATGGAAAATCTCAAAGATGCATTGTTTTTACGCTCTAACTCTCTTTCTGAAGAAATGTTTTTTGACAATTTGTTAATTGTCGAGTTTTTTTATATCTTGTGAATAACAATAGGTCTACAAATGTATTTTTTCCTCGTCAGTCCATCTTTAACGATCATCATGATAGTTTTCTGAACTACTGTTTTCAACTATATTGCTAAAGCCTTCGGAAGAAGACAATTTAATGATGGATGTTTTTGACAACAATACTGAAAGTTTCGGCATGATATCTCACAAGTTCGTGGACAAAAAAAAAATAAATGAGAGGTTTATACAATACTACACCTGTATGCAAATATAAATATTGCACCTGAGTAAGTCATATTACGGGATGATGAATATTATTTATAGTCATTTTTCGGATATTTTTCCGAATTCGACATTAATTATTTCGCTTGCCGCGAATTCACGTGGTTATCTATAAAAAAAAATCTTAAGCACTAATTGGAACACCCTTTCTAAAAATCTTTACGGTAATTCATTGAGGAGGTATATCCTTATTTTTGATGTGGTATATTTGTAATTCTGTATTAAAGAGATTATGAGATAGTTTGCCTTAGTCAAATATTCCAAAATTAAAATCATCAGATTCCGCTTCTGTCAAACTGCATATGGTGATAGAGATTATTTTTTCAGTTTTTGTTCAACAATCTAACGGCTACTCAGTGGTTTGCGCACCTTGTAAAATAAACTGTTTTGGGGTCATAGTCCGATTGATATGCTCTTTCAGAACAACCAGACAATATTAAATCCATTACTCAAAAACTAAAACAAGTTGTTAGGTTATAAGTGAGGCTCAAAATTAAACTGAAAAAGTCTGAGTTTAAAACCAAACCACTCACGTACAGTGATAAATGATGCAAATGATATTCAAGACAATCTTTGACTCATTCTAAGGCCGTGGAGAAAGCTCTTAAGGAATTAAGCTCCATATTCAAGCCTGCATGTATTTCCCACTTGTGCGACAACCACAAGCATAAGTGACACACGCAAGCCCAGTGTTGTCATACTGTTATTTTCTTTTTACCAATATATATTCTTGATCTCATTTTAAGCCGGTTCCCATTTGTAAAATACATTGCGACATACGCAAGCGTGCTGTTGGGCTTGTTGAGTTCCGATATGCATGTGTTTTCTCGATCTCATGACAGTTTTTATAGCCTGCAAAGCAGGGTATTGGGGGACGAGCGAGCGCTGCGTTTTAAAACCGCAGACTGAGGTGCGTCAAAAGATGCGACCAAGGGTGTCGGAGTCAGGCTGGAAGGCGAAGGAGGGGGGGAAGGGGGGGGGGGGGGGTGGAAAGAAAGGACTCCCAGCCCCCGACTTTGCGCAAACCAAAATGGCGACCAAACACTAAATTCAGCACTCGCCCACCAAAAAAAAAAAAGAAAGAAAGAAACACCTGCACAGCAGGCTACAGTTTTTATTTCTATTTCTCTGCAGTAGCAAAGCATACCACTTTATCGCCGTGTAATGAGGAAGATAAGCACATGTTACCAGGCAACAGCCCCACACCAAGCCGGAGAAGTCAAGCTCCACAACATCCCTCGAAGTTCGCTCAGTTCAAGGAAGTCTTTATCGGTAAGGAAAATGATCATGACGATAAATATCGATATAATTATGGTGATGACGACGACAATCATTGATGATATTATAATGGTTGATCGTTATAATGAAAAACCGAAGACTATGACGGTGTTAATCATGATGACGTTGGTAATGTTGATGACGATAACGATGACTGTACGAATATGATCTCTTCATTGTTTGCGTAATAACAATACCATTGTACCATTGTAATACCATGCTAAATAGATTGCTATTAAAACCGATTAGGACCGACTATGCGGTTTTCTTCTGAATACAAAATCAAGTTGATAGAATATACTTATACGGCCACTTATGTCCAGGATTGCAGATAATAAGATGCATGGCAAATTTTGATATCCAACACGAAGTGTCCCGTTAAGTCTAAGTGTTAACCATCTTTTTTGAAATGTAAGGTAAGCATTAGTGTTAGTGTTATTTTAAGGTTAGGGTAAACGCACGTGTTTATCTTTACTTAAAGAGCAGAATTTAGGGGACACTTCGTGACGTTTTTTGTCTGTATTTTTGAAAACAAGTGATGTTAAAGTTCAGTAGAAGAGCAAGAGGACACTTTGTGACGCTTATTAAATTTGCCATGCATCTAATTATCTGCAATCCTGGACAAAACTGTATACAGCAGTGCGATCACCTCTTGTAAGCGACTTTTCCAAAATATTATTTTTTTTTGCAGTCAAATCATTTACGGTTGAACATCTCGTAAGCGACCACCTCTAGTATAAAGCGTCCGCGACCACTTTCAACACTGATATTTGAATCTTTTTATTGTTTTTAACCTCTGGTAGGCGACCACTCGCCCATCTTTCAGTGCCACTACAGACGCAAAATGAACCATGAATGTATTACAGCACAACTAACTCCAGTGCAACGAAAATTTTGTCCCTTGCATCAAAACTTCTACATTATAAAGCAGTTGTCGCTTTTAGATGCTTTGTACATTGAAATTAAAACAGGTTCGTGTCATTCAAAGTTAAGACAACGAACTCCCGTAAGCGACAAGTCAAACACGTCAATTTGACACTTACGCGGAGTCTTACGCCAGTTAGGCATTGTTATTATTTACGCCTTCTTTCTTTGTTATTAATTTATGTAATCATAGTTAATTATGTATGCTTCTTTAGGTTGTTGTAAGTTTAAACGGTTTTTCAAACACTCTTTGTAACTGACGAAGATGTGAGTCACATCGAAACATGTAAATTAAAAAAAAAAATCGGGACCATTTTAAAAATTACGACCACCAATTGCTTTTATTTTCTCTTGATTTTGGGTGGCTGCTTCGTGAGGTTCGACTATATGTAGAATTTGGCTCCAATTGGTTGATAAGACCTGATAAGTGCCATCCATTTGCCCGTGGGTAGCACGCTCACGTCATTCACCTAGTCTTACTATCGTCTCTGGCGACTGTTACGCTTCTTTCGTGCTGAGCTGCCTCCCCCGTGTATCCATATCTCGATGGGGAGCAGGGATGCCGCAGTGGTGAGAGCACTCGCCTCCCACCAATGTGGCCCGGGTTCGAGTCCCGGCCCCGGCGTCATATGTGGGTTGAGTTTGTTGTTGGTTCTCTCCTTGCTCCGAGAGGTTTTTCTCCGGGTACTCCGGTTTTCCCCTCTCCTCAAAAACCAACATTCTAAATTCCAATTCGATCTGGATAGAGGACCTGCACGAAAACCAGCTACGGCTGATGTGGCTTTCCTCTCTAAATATAGTTATTTATTTATTTTATTTAGATGTACGCACGCTGTACGTTTACCATTTCTTGACTCATCTCTTCATGAAATGCCGTTTGGAGCTTCCATCATGCAGACATTTTGCATCCTTTCGTAAGCGACTGATCTCACAACAAGCCGAGAATTTGTTAATATGCTCACTAATTACTACACTCAATCCTAAATAGGTTTCCGGACAATATCGTACCGTTTTCTTAACCCATGGCGGAAGAAAGTGTTATTTTCTGGCCTTCTCGGCTTTTTGAAATCATGCCTGGCCTGTTTTCGCAAATTAAGTAGAATAAGCTAGAATACCTCAGACGTTAAATCATTTTCCTCGATAAGGTTCAGCAGTTGTATCGTGCTGCAAATTTTTCAAATTTTTTATTGTTGGTTTATTTACCTTTCACTTTTTTACATTTACTTTGTCACTTCAATTTATGTTGTTATGATATCATATTTTATTACATCCATTTTGAAATCACTGGTGATCCTCGCAATCTGATTGGCTCTCAGCAGTGTGATTTATTCTTGCTCCCACTATTTTTTGCTTCAAATCATATCTTATTTTCTCTGGGGAACTCGCACACAATGCCCTCTATTCCTAATTAGATATATGCGCCGTGCAGTATGTGGCCCAAGGGGACGTATTACGTAACCATATACTTTGTGTTCAGTATAAAGTGCTCGTCTTACGCCAAAACATCCCTCAGTCTTTTCGAAAGGGACGACCGTCACATAGCTTCGTTTATTCACTCAAGGTTCATCGCTGCCCCCTCTACTTTAATGTTCATGACGTCGCAAGTTCCCGTCCCAATCGATAATTCTACTTTAGCAAGTTGTCGACGCCCCGGCTGCTCAAGCTGCCCAAGCAGTCCTACCTGTTCCGGCCCAGCGAAATGACGACCTTTCAGACGGTCAAGCTCAGAGTGTTCTTCCTCGACCAAAAAGAACCGGCTGAACTGGTTTCTTCATTTTACAAGAGTGGAGTGTGATTATTATCACCAGTTTGTGTGTCACTCCCATTTTATTATTTTCTTCGAGTTTTTGTTTCGTTGGTTTTAGGGCAGTTAGCTCTTTGCAGCGAGCGAGTGCTGTCTCGCCGAATTTATTGTTATCGAAGAGTCGTTGTCTCGCCGAATTTAGTTGTTAGGGCGTGGTTGTCTCTCGGAGTTAGTTGTTGTTTGGGCGTTATGCCTCGTCGGTTTTAACACGTTGTCTCGAATTTGTTTCGCCGATGTTATCTTGTTGGGATAGCGGGTTTGTCTCGCCGAATTTTGTTGTCATAACACGTTGTCTCGCCGAATTTCGCTGTTAGGGCGTAGTTGTCAAGCCGGAGTCTCGTCTATTACAGCCGTTTTCGCGAGTGCGTGTCGTCGTTAGCCGTCATACTACGGTTTTCTCTAGCCCAAATTTTGTTATGTAGCGCAGTTATGTAGTCGCCGAAGTTTTTACTAGGATAGCGAGTTTGTCCCACTGAATTTTATTGTAATAGCGAATTTACGTGCGATTGTGAGTTCGTCTCGCGGAAGTTACATGTCATAGCGAGTCGGTCTCGCAGAATTGGCGATTACGAGTTTGTCGCGTGATAGCGACTGTGTCTCGCGGAATTGGAGATTGCGAGTTTGTCTCGCGAAATTTACATGTGATAGCAAGTGTGTCTCGCCAATGTTTGTCTCGCCAAATGTCCATATGACAGCGAGTGTGTCTCGCGGAGTTGGCGATTACGAGTTTATCTCGTGATGTTACTGGCATGTAATTGCGAGTGTGTCTCGCGGAATGGGCGATTGCGAGTTTGTCTCGCGGAATTTAC